>JAGXCT010036630.1:119760-133059 GCA_022495035.1 Philopotamus ludificatus | reverse complement strand
GTAACAGCATAAATTAATAACATATAAACAAATATTATAATTTTTAAAGCGCAGATTGCTTAAAAAAGAGGATGTGTGGCATTGTAATTTTCCATGGAGATAAAAAAAGCTAGACAAAAACTCAAATATCAATTACGATGAAATATTAAGCAGGTGTTTTATTATTCCATTCGGCGGGAAAGTCTTCCGTCACGGCGCGAGTTGACACAGCATCGCGCGGTATTTGGGCTAACCGCAGATACGACTACTTAGTTAAATATACAATTTGAGTTTATCTCCCGGATAGCACGAGACAGAGATAAAGAGAATGGAAGAGGAAAATAATTTTTCAGAACGAGTAAAATATTCATTTTTTAAGCGTGCCTCAAAGATAATTGAGTATTTACTATGGTGTTTGCGGGGATTTTTATTAAAGATGTATTTATAAAAAGCGAATTTCTAGACATTTCGCGAGATTTTTCCCGAATAACAGCAAAGAAACGAGATTCCATTTAGGTAGCCCTTGTTTATATATACATGTATACGGCGTCACGTAGAGAGGGAGCTCCGTGTCGATGCAACGTGACTACATAATTACGCGGCCAGGAGCCAGCCCTTTGAGCTCACACCAGGAAAAGCAAGTTTGATATTAAAAGATGCCGGTGACAGAGTAAAGGTTGCCGTCGAGTAAATATAATTTACATATAATTGTTTATTTGATGTAAACAGGCGGCGTCAAAGGAGCGTCTGCCACCGATATTGGCGGCGTCCGTATACAAATACAGATTAGACTCGAGGGTAGCGTTAAATTAATGCAATTAAAACCAACTCCTGCGACAAAACAAACAATAGAGCTTTTATTCGTGGATCACGATCAATTTCCATGTCTCAATATCGCCATATTTACAAAGAAACAAATATTTTCCGGCACGATTACATTTCAACAAGTCTCGAGTCATATTAGACGCGAATCCCTTCCCCGATAATAAATCCCGGATTATCCTTATCAAGGTCAAACCAAGATATTTCGTCGCCGTGGGAAATGAACAAAGCAGCACGTTTACTTACGCAAAAAAATGTCGCTTCGTTATCGTTGTACGGCTTTGTCAAGCTTTCCAAGTATATTTTGATCTCTTTACCGGGGAACGGTTTCATTTTATTTTTCCCCCCTCTTTGCCTTAAGACAAAGATTACGTCATTAATATTAAATGATGTGACGTGGTTTTATTTACCCGAGTTATTGCGGAATATTCAAGATTTATACCTTAATTATATATATAATAATAATAAGTTAAAAAGCTTCACCAAATAAGAGAAAATTTACATAAATTTATTAAAGAATATAATAGACTTGACCACGATGAATTTTAAATTCCTAATTAATAAAACGTAAGCATTAAAATTTCGTTTATTGTATAAGATTTAAATAACTAGGGAAGACGTGTCACTTATTCACTCAACCTACCAAAAAGAAATCAATTCTTTTTACGCATTTAAAGCAACATAAATGAAATAATATGTATACAGGCAGCTACCGTTGATCGGGGGGTGTACGTTCTGGACAAGATCACCATATCCGATATTTCTTCATCAACGGGGGATTTCAAAAAGACATTCTTAAATTCAAAAAAACGTTTTATTCGTAAAATAAACATTATTAACAACAAAAAAGAATGTTATACACAACACAATCCAATTCAATTATTTTGTTTCTCGTTGCAAAAAAATCAAGATTCCTTTTTTTGGCCAATACGTTTATTATGCAAAATTTGCTGATAACTCAAATAATCCGTTACAACTTTTTCAACAACTAATGCAACGATTTCTAGCAGTTTTTCATTAGTTAAGGGTTCGCCGTATGATTTAAATAATGTCTGAATAGCATCTACCCGTGGATGCCTACGAAAGTGGCTAAAAGACTTTCTATTTTATTATATTTTGAATATCATTTTCATAATTTATGTGATTTCCCAGAATTTCTTATATTAATTTTACACTACCCTTCCTACATGAGGTGACTTTATTTCATGCTTTTTTGATGTTTTTGGCTGTTTTATTATTGTTTCCACCAAGCCTGCATGGCATCTCTATTACATCTAAAAATTTCTTGAATGAGTTGACACATTGTTTTTCTTAAATAATAAGTTTCTACTGTAAAATCGGTACACAGTGTAACAAGATCCAGAGAATGGCCTGGCGCATTGTTCAACACCATAAACGTTTGATATTTTACTCCATCTTGGTAATTTTTATTGCTAGGTGGTATTATTGGTTTTGAACCAGTACATAAACATTTGATGTCATGCAAAACCTACGGTTATTTCGCAAAAAAACTAGTCAATTGTTTTTAGAATTTCTAATTAAGAAATAGATAATGATTTCAATTTTCTGTGGATACAATTTCGCCAAAAAAGCGTTAGACTATTCTAACCTCCTTTCCTAGAGGAAGTCATTCCCTCTATGAAAATAAACGTACGTTTCATTTAACAATTTTATTTAGTAAATTTAGTGAATAATTTCCCCTTTCCATAATTTCACGACACTTAGCCATTTTCGGCTGATTCTTGGTCTGCACTAGCCAATTTGGCAATCTCTTTAGGGCAATTTCTTAACAGAAAACTGTCAAACTTGATTTTCCCAGACTGATTTGTATATTCAAAAGAATGTGGTGTTAATTTAAGTTCTCTATATATTTGCTTAATCAATTTTCCATTCTTTACTTCTCTCTAACTTCTGGTTGACAAAACTTTTTTTATAAAGATCGCGATAAAACAATCGAGCATTCACCGGGAGCGTGATAAACGGGGGGGTTACCTGTATATAATAATGATAAAATAAATTATTGAGAGGAAACTGACAGAAACTTTCAGAAACTGCCAAGATGCCAAACAAAAACCACTGCTAAAGTTTATTGGGCAGTTCTCATTGACAAATATATCAGTTTTGGTTTCGTCAGCCAGGTAGTAGATATTTAAAAAAACCTCCCTAAACCAGGAAGGCCCTGAAAACTCGACAATGGCCTGATGATGAGGACCTGGTAGAATCAAATTCTCGGCTAAGCAATGAGGAATTATACTAGATATTTGGATATTCGTGGTCCAAAGTGCATTACAATTTAAAACAAATAGGTAAAATACCGTATGTGTATGAGTATCTACCACAACGGCCTCGCACAGCAAAAATGAACCATGAAAAATTTTAATCCTCTTAGATCCCGAGATTTTTTTCCTGGTTTTTAAATATTTTCTGTATCATCCAGATCTCACTTCTTTGGATTATTAACTTTTTAGCTCGATAAATAAAATACTAAAAAATGTATTTTTGCATTTGATTAAACAATATTGGTTTTCTTTTTAGTAACCCTTATATTTCGTAAGGACTGATTTTTTTTATTTTTTATTATTTAATAAAGATTTAAGAATTTGTCTCAAAAGGAAAGCATGATATGCGTGACCAGAAGCACCACGATCATTTACAACACCGCAAAGTGTAAGATCGGCCAAAGGAATGATTGATGGACACAGACGGACAGCACCTTCATTGGATCATTCAGGAGAACAAAGAAAAGTGTCTTCGTCTATTTTTTGGAGGGTCCACCCCCGCGCGTCAGCACCACCCCTCCTGTTTACAACACTCCAGATATTTCGCGAACCATTTCATTTATCATGTACATTTCGTTTCATTTATCACCCCATCTCGCCGCGCCAACTCGCTACCTAACATTATTTGGTGAATTAGTTCGTGGCGTCGCCGACGTCGTTTTTGGGGCGCGAGGTACTCACGCACTCGTCGCCGTAATGCAATGTCTTTGTCATTTCTGAATTACGATGAGCCGTTACTTGTCGCCACGAAAAGAAAGTTACACAACATCTACCCAACGAGCCTCTGCCCCCAACCCTCTTTGACAGTACTGCCTTTCAGTGTCTATTTTACGGTGATGATGATGGGGTAGGGCCCCGTTAAAATCAAACATAACGAGCTAGAATTCTCATTACGAATATTCACAATGATATTATGACATCGTTAAGGTGCAAAATAGCAAAATAATGAAAAATTTGATGTTTCCTTTTTCATCCCCTACCACTTCATGAAAACCTAAGGATATAGTCAACGTTGTTCTTATATACAATTTTATACTGAACATTATTTCAAATTTCGAATATCATTAAATATTAAAATGAATGTCGTATTAAATAATGTTTTTTCTAAAAAAACACTAGCAATTTAGAGTCAAATTATTCATTATAGATATGTATGTATATACACATTGATAAAATGTAGGTCACACTTTACGGGATAGATCGGATGGTCTGTAAAAATTATTTAGCGAAATGCGCAAGCCCCACATGAAAAATTCAAAGGCAATGAAATCAAGGAATTTTCTTTTTATTTCCACAGCGTATATCATTATTTTATCTAATACCATTAAATTATAGAACAAGATATATAAAAATATCCTCCTGATGTTTATGTAATACTATTTATGTGCACTAATAATTCATAATTTAAATAAATCTTTTATTGAAACCATGTGAACTGCTATAATATGTGTATGGTAGAAAGGCACAAAGCAAAAATAAACAAGATTTTTCTGAATAAAGAGAATTAAAAAATACACGATGTTCTCAAATATTTGTATCGCCATTAGTCGTTACGACAAAGACAAACAAGAAATAAGTATTCGCAAATAACAAGATCAAATTTCTGAAGCACATTTCATATATATCTCTCATACAGAAAAAAAATAGATGTTGAAATTCTACCATTCAGTGAAACAACATTATTAGTATAAAATACCTAACGGCACAATGAAGAAGGCGGGATTCATTGTGGATTGTACCATGCAAAAAGTACATACATCATTAATTTCGGAGTGCAAAATTAGTGGAGGAAGGAAACCACCGGCGCCCTGGGGGATCCCGTTCCGATTTTCGTTGTTTTGAGTAACATAATAAAATCAGGTGTTCTACCATTGCCCCAATTCCCCGAATGACCCACTACTAGTAAGTAGAATATAAATAAAATATTAAGACCCGAAAAATATTTTTCTCATACGCTGCTAAGAGCTGGTAAACAAGAGTATTTGTGTCGGTAACCCGGGGGGGTCCGTAAATTTTGCAAATAAAGATGACCGCCATCGAGACCAAGGATGTTTTTCATAAATTTTAAATCCGTATCAAAGTGCGTATACCGCAACCTGTAAATAAATTATATATTAGACCGCAGGAAAAATTAATGTTATAATAAAGAAGCATTTATGATTTGAAATCTGAGTAAAATCTACATTTTACTCCTCATGACATCCATCCGTCCATGAATTTAGTCCATATTTAAAAAAAAAAAACAAAATCTAAATCTACATCGAAGTTTTTCAAAGAATATGGAGTTGGTATCCAAACTGTCGCCAAAAACCGGACAGAAGAGATATAAATCTAAGGTCCAATGCGTTCAATCAACACAAATTATATCACGATGCATTGATGTTAAGCGAAAACTTCAACACCCCACTCAAACGGCTAAGCATATCTAAGCAACGACATAATATTCGGAAACTTCCAATGCAAAGCCTAGCATCGAATTGCAAGAATATTTTGAACGATTGGCAACTCGATCAAATAAAAAAAATCCCATAATGAGTGAATTCTTCAAATCAGTATTTTTTTTAATGTAACGATATTACAGTAAGGTCCTTTTTTAAACCTTAAGTAACGAAGTTGCCGATATAAAATAACGGAAAAAAATGAGAATACTAGGTGCAATACATGGATTAACTCAATCTTAGCATAAAATAAAGCTCCATCGACCGTAGAGTAATATTTTATTAAAGGAAGTAAGAACATTTTTAGATTCTAACGAACGTGATACAAGAGAGGCATATTAATGTAATCGTACCGATGAGTTATTTTTAGGATCCTAGGTTTTTGATTTTTCTCGAATAACTTGTTTAATATAAATCTTACATTTGTATTTGTATTTGTCCAAAAAGGTCCAAAAAATAAATATTATAAATAATCTTTGACCTATGTTTTCCGTAATTGCGATAAAAAATATAGAAAAAAACCAACAATATTCGGTTCTGTCGCCACGTGCGCGATGTTTTTTCTCGCTCACATCCGGTATAATGTTCTGAGTGCGAGTGAAACACGCGAGTGATACGTGTGAGAGCTCAGTCTGCGACGGGACATTCCCGAGTGTGCGTGCCATTTACGCGTCATATGGATTAATAGAAAAATCCAAAATATCGACCAAATTATGAAGCATGATTAACTATTTTTATTCTTAGAATGAATTTAAACAGAGTCAACATATTAATGAAGAATTCATTAAATGCTAGGGGTCGATTTTCATTATGAATAGACCCCCTTCGGACGATACAGTTGGTATCGAGCTACCGTTATGGATCGGTTAAATATGTGAGTTACAGTTGACTCTCATATAAAGTGGCATGTGCGCAAGTCCTTCCTATTGTGCTTAATTTTCTGCAAAATGCTACATTTTTAAGGTCAAGTTACATAATTCGTAAATATGAAATACGTTCACGCGCGAAATAAAAGTCAATACCCTTTAGTTGACAGCAAAACATAACGCGCACGCGTGAACAAACTAAAAATAAGGTAACAAGCTGAAAAACATGTTTGAATTTTCAAAATACAATTAAACAACTCAAAATTTTTCGTGCCTAGTCTTCTATAAGGCGGGTTTTTACAACTTTTCCCTATTTCAGCGTTATAGGAGGATTGATTGTAATGCCAAATTTACAAGAATTTAATAATGACATTAAAGAAAATATTTAGAAGTGAACAGAATATTATTGATGTGATTTTTAAAGTGTAAGTCATAAAGATCCTTTTTATTAGCGACTACTGGCGAAGCCCCTTCTCGCCAGTAGCCTGGATAATCGGGAGTATATTGTATTGTAAAGATGATATATGATTTAGTAAAAGTTGTATCGTACATACATGTATGTCACTATTGTTGTTTTAAGACAATTATGCACTACGACGTACATCAAAACCGCATTCAGCACGTATATCCTATTCTAGCCATATTTATGACATGTACGACACGTATATAAAAATCCAATTTGATATCCGTCAAACGAGCTATATTTACACGGGGCTGTTTCCGCATTACAGATTCGGGTCATAAAGTCCGGAGCGTCGCCGGCCGTCATACAAGGACGAAAATCAATAAATAACCGGGAGCAAGACTCTGGATCTTCACATTGGACAATATCTTATAAATGCCATCCGGAATCGCATCACTATTCCGGACATGTTTCTCTTTGGCCCAGTACTAAATTGAATGGTGTCCTCCTTCGCCGGTATGCCGCACCGACGGCCCCTCCCTCGCCCGGTGACATAAATAACAAACACCCGGTTCAGGTCATCAATAATTATTTTCGGTAATGGAATCGACGTCGGACACAAGTCATGAATTCAATTATTGGCGCGATGGAGTGCCACCATAGACGAATAAATTTGGGGCAATACCCCATTTTTCCTATTTATTCGCTAAATTTAGATCAAACCCGATGTACGTACGTTGTAATTTTAGCTATATGTCAGCAAAGTGGGTACTCCAAAGTGGCCGTATAGCCTAAATTGCTCTAAAATATACATGTATCCACAACAGGATAGAGCGGGAAAGACTAATTTTAGACGGTGGGAGAGTGGCGCGTCGGCGAGGGCGGTATTTGCTGATGCCTGAGTGGCAGGTATCGAAGCGCGCCAAATGGTTATTAACGGTGCACTCGAGAACAGATTGCCTTTTTCTTAGAGACAAAGCTAGCGAACCACCGCGGGAAACTGAACCAGCGAACCGTGCTAAGACGGCATAAGTCGGGGAGACGCCGGTTCGTTCACCGAGGGTGGAGAAAATGAGAGGGAAAATTCACCTTATGCTTACTGAGCAATTTTGATATCACTACTTGAGGCAAATTTTTAAATGGAGCTATCGACTTGAACAATTTTATCAATATCTGAAGCCGGGTGGCGGATTTGACGCGAAGCCTAAGGCGGGAGGATATTTTTATAAAGATGTGGTGTCAGCATTGATTAGAAAACAATACGTAAGGCCGATACATTTTAATCCGATCAACTTTATTTTTTCAAAGAAATTAATACTCTTCCCATAGGAGAGCGTACTCAAATTATAATATATTATATTTCAATTAATAAACAATAAAAGCCTTATTGACGTTTTAACATTAATTGGGATCATCTTTAACCCGTAATTATTTATGTAACTAATATCTATCTACATCAGAATTTTTTTTAACTGGTGCCGCAAAAACTATATCTAACGTATTACCTTATTTTAGACATTGTTTTAAGGGAATTAGGCATCAGTATGTGCTTATTTAAAAATTAAATCTTTAGGTAGATATGTTTGAAATTTTGTTTAATAAACTAACGTTTGACGTATTAATTTTATTCCATTTACAAAATACAAATCAGAAATATACATTTGAAAAAAACCCAAATTGTGTACAGATGCCCAGTCATCTATAGAGCGGGTCTCTAGAACGTAGTCCCTATATCAGCGCTATAGGTAGGTTTACTGTAGTTGCATTAGTGATTAATATCAGCAAGAAAAATAATTTATGAGTATACCTGTTCAAAATTCGAGTTTGAGAAAACGATTATATACTCATATAAAAAAAAATCAAGCACGAATACCTTATTAACCTAGACGTACTGATGGGGTATATTTGGGACCCCAATTTTTTATATATAATTCTACATGTCACAAACTTTTTGTATTTGTCTATAAAAATTCTAAAGTCCGCAATTGCGAAAAAATAAGAAAAATATTCTCTTCTGTCGCCACGAGCGCTTTTTCTCGCTTGCATCCGGTACGATGTGCCAAGTGTGAGTGAAACGAGCGTACGTAGTGACACGTGCCGCGATTATATTATTCGTTCTGTTCATTTCAATATATAACATATGTAAAATTATTGAATATAAATGTTCAGCATTATAGAAGTATATATAAGATATATACATAGCGAGAGTATGATAATTAATAACTATTTTCGATTCCAAATGAACTATGTGGACCCAATTACGCGCTTGAACAGCTGCTGAATCATCGCCATTCGATGACCTCATACATATCACTATGATACGCACTAAAAATATCCTTCGTGGAATAAATCATATACAATATAAAATTCATCTTAACATGTTCCAAATACATGTAGACATGATCTGCGTAGTATCTAACAAATCATGTGTAGTCACATATAAATTAAGGATTTAATCACAATGTGGACACTATCCAAAACACTTTCTTCGTCGGAGGCGCAAGACAAATCACCCGGGAACAAAAGGCAAAATAAAACCGCGGAGAGAAAGTCATCTCAACCCCTATGCGGTAACATATATTAAATTACCCCCTAATGAAACAAAGACCTTAGAACTTAGCCCGCTTTTATTAAACCCGTATGATGTCGGCTACTGGATTTCTCGTAATAAATTTATCACCGCAGGAGAGGGCGCCGAGACACTTTGTATCTTGGCGATTACGGGCCGCCGCAGCCGAGCAAGGATAAGGAAGGAGCGGCAGGAAGAAGAAAAAAAAGCAAAGTTTTACGATGATCCAGTATAATATGGTAATAACATTTTATGCCTCTCTTGGACGACGTGACAATAAGCAGACGCTGACGCTTTTCCACGGGATTTTCCTGTTGGAAAAACAGGGCCGTTTGGATACAGCGGTAATGGGCTCGTTGCGGAGGACATGTGTACAGCTAGTAGACAGAATATCGAACAGAACCCGCTTTCTCTATAAGTGAAAACGTCAACGCGACTTCCGTGATTGTGATCGTGGTCGGACAGCCAGAGTGCTTCCTCGGGAGTGCTTCCCAGAGTAAAATTGGAATCGAGTATCTTATGCTATATACCTAAAGGAGTCAAATTGGCATAATATATTATTAAGATGGTAACATCTAAGTTTGAGAACCATATTCTCCACTGAATAAAATTATTATCTACAATAACTATTATAATTGATATAAAATTTTCCTCTTAAATTCATTATTTAAAATCGTCTAATTTTAGGTATTGTCCATTATTCATTTTTTTTAATTCTTATCATTCATAAAAATGGAATATTACGTATATTAAAAAATGATTTAATGGACGTAATTAATATTTTTTATTAAATGATTTTTAGAACAAAATTTAATTTCAAAGACGGGGATAAATGTCACTACAATGAATTTCATTGCATTCCTACGTAAGATTATCTCCAGTGAACGAACGGAACGTTTAGATCTGGCTGGTGCTGAAGACAAAAAGGGAGATGCGCCCTCCAACTGCACTGCCTCGAGCAATAAAAACATGCCAGTTAATTTATCTGGAAAACGGTCAGGAATGGCACTAAGTAGGTAGGGATTACATGCTAACATTTTTCCGTTTTCTTTTGATAAATTTCAGTGTCTCTGCGCTGTTAAAGGCGATGTAATGATGTGTAAAGGAAGAAGAAAAGCGCACTAAATGGGGGAAACAGAATGTTTATGATACATCCCCCGTATTCTTATATTTTTTTGTATAAATAAACCGAAAATAAAGGGAAATATGCAAGGCACGATGATAAAGAAAATTTACCGTCACATTTCACGGCGTGTGTACGTTCCTACGTCTTCAATTCGTCGGCATATTTAAAATGCCGACAGAATGAGGAATGCCGCCGAAAAATATTTTGCTAAAATAGTGCATATCAATGCGAATAAACAATTATTTAACTATATTTATTATGTAAATAAAATATTGTCAGACGTTTCGATACATTTATTATATAAAAAATATAGTTTTTATAGATATCTCCGCATTGATCAAATCCTCATTATTTCAAATCAAAAAGAGTACATTAGCAGACGTCATTGAAAATGAAGACGAAAAGGATCAATTGGGGAAAATCCCCAACAGGCGCCGTAACACTAATAAGACCCATAATATAATACAGAAAAAAAGTCGTAAAAACAAAATAAAAGTATTACGAAGAGCTTAAGACATGTCAATCAGTTCGGAAATCTTTTACTGTTTCGCAGATACGTCGAACAAACAGCTCACGCGTTACAAACGCAGCAAGAGGAGGGAATAAAAATAAAACAAAACAAAAAAAAGTAAGACGCCAATTTATTTCGATTACTGACGATCCAATTGGCTCCTGGATTTACGAATCGGGCATTTCTTATTTTCCACTTCCACTGAGGAGATGTTTCCAGAGCCCCCGGGATAAATCTACTCAATATCTTACCAATTCCATATTTGTCGGGCCGGCCTGAATATTCCTTGAAAACCCGGAGAGATACCCTTTGATTAATGTCAGCTCAAAGTTACTAATCTTTGAAACACAAATTTCACCTAGATTCAGATTCCGAGAGAATGTGTTAGTTAGCATGGCCAACTTTTTGCAGACTAAAAGCTTCGGGAAAAAAAAACATATTTTTTTCCCGGCCGGTAATATTTTATCGCGATAAACAGCACAGAAAAGCATGAAAATAATTGGATATAAAAAAATATATTAAAAAATCTAATATGATACGACAACAGTTTTCTATGGAAAGACGCTTCATAAATTATGTACTCGTATTTATTATAGCCGACAAATAACGAATTTCAACTGATAACTCTGGCTTTCTCTTTCTTTCATTTTCTCTTTTAATAAGGGAAAGGATTATTTATTTAAAAGTAAGCATTTTCTTAAACGAAGGCAATTAAAAATAAGCAAAATTACTACGTTTAACGACAATCCTTAAAATTACGGTTACGGCGTTTATGCTGGAAATTGAAATTAATTTTCTCGAAATTTTATGTAAATAGCCATTTGACGAAAATATTTTAATAATAAATGCTTTTGTGGAATGCCATAGCACGCGAGCAATGAAGGATTAACGTGTTCATATCTTGCACCCGAATAACAAAGGCGTTATCCATATGATTTATTGTTGTTGATGAATTTTCCACTCTTCTCGTGTTGATTAAAGAGATTTCAGGAAGCTTAAGTACTTTTTTATTTCCCCTCTCTCATCTTAATCACTTAACAGGACGGACGCCTCCTAGAACTGTGATATATATAAACTTTTGATTAAAATAACGTCTATGGAAGAACAGATTAATCATTCGGTGAGTACGTGAAATAATATAGCTTAATGAAACAGCAATATATTGCACTCTGAACATGGATATGGATAACGTTATCTACGACGCCAATCAATCATTGCATCCATCTGATGATTGGTATCCGAGTGAGTTGAAGCCGAGTATCATTAGCACAATCGCTAATGTCACTTAGATAAAATTGGTTGCAAAAAATCGTTGTTTGAGCGCGTTGAACTCAGGGAAGCATAAGATTTATGTAATGCGGTGATGGCAGACGTGAGCACATGACCGCCACTCTGTCAGGGCTGGCACCTATAGAGAAGAGACCGGCAGCAGCGCCAGGCTAACGAGCGACAACCCTATCAATCACGGTCTCTCGAGGTGATGGATCGCTGCCAACAACTTTTAATTACGTCTACGGACAAGTCTCAATCCTAGCACCCGGGAAACAATGGAGCCAACGACACTGGCCCGTTAACAAGTCCAACAAACTTTCCGCGGCTGCCAAATATTGGACTTGCCACGGGGATAATCAAACACATTTGTCACGCTCTACTTCTTTTCAGCGACATAACCGTACATACACACCTACTATAGCAAATATAAGTCAAAATCGATATACAACATTGTGCTCAGGCGCAGATTGCAACGGGACAATTATGCACAACGCATGCGCAATATTCTTGTGTAGGCATAATTGTAAAATCTAACACTTCTAATTAAATTGTCATGTTTGATTTCGGGTGTCAGGAAGTACCTGGATGATCAAACCGAGATAGGTTTTGCGGTCCGGGTACACTCGAAGTTCGTCGGCACTTATTTCCGTCCACAGCCCAATTTCCGTAACCAAAAATAACCACATTCTATTACAATCCATAGCACAGTGATAAACTATTGAAATATAAATAGAAATAAATTTAAAAAAAATCAATAAATAACACATTTTTTAATAATAATTTCAAACATATGAAATAATTTGTTGACGTATATTTTTTCATATAAGGCACACTGGTCGACAGATTCGTAACTCGAGTAGCAAACTTGTTTCAACTAAGTCACGACAACAATTAGTTTTTAATCTAAATATAACCTCACATTGTACACGACCGTGTCTTATTCTGGATCAGTCGGATCAAAACTCAGTACAATATGTATCAATTAACACTTTATGAGCCGCAAGGTTTTACATCAAACCTAGCCTGGGGGCCGC
>JAGXCT010036630.1:52716-119638 GCA_022495035.1 Philopotamus ludificatus | reverse complement strand
AAGGCGTGAACGGCTCATAACCCTTGGCTACAAAATCACGCCAAAAGGCGTGAACAGCTCATAAAGTGTTAATGTATTATGCTTATTAAAAAAGATATATTAAAATATTTTTTCACACTTATCGTTCGATTAGCGTGGTAGATACGTTTCTTAAAATTGCCGTGTAATTGAAAAACCACGTAAAAAGACTTAGAGCTCGTGCAAAATTAGGTATGCGTATACAGATGGGGATACCAAAAAACCATGATATTCAATATGATTTACTATTTTTTTTAAAAATAGTTTATGTCGTTATCCAAACACTCTTTTAAGCTCTCCAATATACAGGAATATATTCAATGTTTATTTTATACCCCTCGAATATCAGAGCTGCTTCATAACTCGATCATCAGATGCTAAAATCGTTATTCGATCTTTTGCCGTTTTGAAGCCACTAGCAGTTTTTTGATGTTTGGATACATATTTTTTTAAATAAATTTATTTAATGGATATTAAATATTTTTTTTGAAAAAAAGCGTTACTCCAACTTTATATGTAAATTCAATTTCTTATCACTCTACGTAAGAAAAATAGTTTTTGAGTATATAAAGTACACTTTGGTCTAAAGAAATCATATAAGTAGCGTTGTGTATTTTCCATGACTTCAAACTTATAATCTATTGATAATAAATTATATGGTTATTTAATGATTTATGGCAAAATTAAAACTATATATATTAAATAATTGACTTTAAAGAAATTTTTACACTGTTATAGAAAGCTCGAGTGTAAAACAATTCGGTATTTAAAATTAAAAGTGTTTTTAACTAGAAATTATTAAATAAAAGATCTGACATGGATGAATGGCCACCAAATGAAGAAAATTCCATAGTTTGTTCGTAGTATTTATTGCTCTTCAACTGAGTTAAAAATTGGACATAAATCAGGCACGGGGTAGCACTGTCATGTTATACAAAAGAAAATTTCGTAATCCGTTTTACGCAAAATATTCATCCGAAAAATGGCAAAAAATGCGAAAGCGCGTTTAGAGATTAAGCGCTCGGTGTGCGAGACTGATATTTTTCACGGGCCCAGCAACAGTGGGTGGCAGCAGAAATCTCGGTATAATACTAGAATGATAAATGAAAATATATTAGCAAGGGGGGTGACAAATAGGAAATACATTTTGTATACGGCCCGGCCATATCGCTATTACGACTTTCTACTCTTTTTCCGGTCCCACTTCCATAAAGCACAATACGGCGACTAAGTCCTGGGGGATTCCGGCCCCGTTTTTGTTTCGGCTGAGTTGCACTACCTTGGTGATATACAGTCGGACATAATATTGTTCTTGTAATTCAGCGCCCCCGGCGCAAGTTGTCAAAGGAAATTCGCAATAATTATATTTATTACAGACCGAAAATTTTTTTTAGAGAAGAGGGAAAAAACGCAAGGATGCGCATATAATTCGCATCAACAAAAAAGGTTAACATGCGGAAGGAATGTGTGATGAAGGATAAGGTTTAGAATAGATTCGATAATCGAATGGAATTGAAAAAGGGTTCGGATGAATAGCGATGGAACAACCGGGAGCGGACCGGGCTCCCGTAAATAGGGCAATGAAGCCAGTTGAGACTTGATGAATACCGACTCGTCCTTTGTTTCAACAAACAAGATTGACATAAATGCGAACGTATTGTGCAATCAGGATAAAGCTGAATTAAACCAAATTAGGCCATTGATTATCTTGACTCACATATCTTTTAAATGAATAGTGCCATTTGAATTTTAATTAAATCATTTAAAAAATATCCGGATAATATTGTGAATAAATCATCCATTCAAATAATTAGATAATAAATTATCCTTATTAGTGATTTAAAATAGGTATTACTAAACATATAAAGTAATCTGCATAGATCTGAAGACATAAGAAACATTTGTTGAGTTATTACCATTTTGTAGGAAATAGTCTTGCTCAAAATTGATTTAATATTAATGTTATCAGATCATTTTCAAAATGTCGGTCTATAAAATGGGTTGTCATCATTAAGGCAATACTGCGACTTTGTCAACCAAAAATATTTGTAATGTATATAGATAATATGCCCTGAAAAGCTCGACTGACATAAATGTGGTTTAAAAAATCCGATTCCGGGGATTTTTCGTTAATATACCACGCACCGGGCGGCCTTTGAAGTCTGATGAGGGCAAGTTAAAAGTCATAATTGACACCGATTCATGTTAAACCCCCAGGGAGATCGTGTCGAAGATGGGACTCTACCGATGAATAAGACATTTGCATCTTATAGGGATGGCTTTGGTTTTCTCATCAATTATAAGCTGCCAATTTATTGGACCCTGTTTCGACATATGTTGCTTTGAGTGCGAGACAAAAACGTGGCTCTTTTTTGGATCGATTGGTGGCATATGATATTGAGGTATGCCTGGACAAGCCCCGTTAAAAACTGTGAAAGCCAAAATCCATAAAATATAACGGTGGGATTGCAGGGGATTGTGTATTTCGAACCATTAGAACGCAATTAAACAATTACAGTACAACTATATTGTCAACAATTAACAAATTAAATATCGCCTTTGAAAAATATATGAATTAAGATGTTATCAAGCAGTTCAATCAAGATCACATTAAATATGGTAAAAAAATGGATGCATTAAAGCAGGCAAAACACTATTTAATGCAGTTTTTACATCAGTCAACTGAGTTTTGCTTTAATGGTATTAATATTATGATTGAAAGGTGGCAGATAATATAATTGACAAAATGACTAAAGGGGATATTTCTTCTCTTCTCTAAAATATACTAAAGTATATATGTATGTATATTATACAAATATACTGATTCAAATATCCAGCGATCATGTGCTATTAAAATTTACAATCAAAATCAAAACATCGCATAAAGTTACGCATTGATCTTTCGCATAACCTTGACAACATTTTCCTCGAAATTGCGAATTTGGATTGCGGATGAATGAGAAGTGCCATTCCTGGCACACTTTAATCCAATGTAAACTTTTGCAATTTGAGCACTTTTGAATTCGGCCGTACTTTCACGCAATCAGAGTAACGCTTCGGAAAGGGGAGACCAAACGGGGATGGGAAGAAAATTCTAGGTGGGGACAAATTTGGGCCAACCTCGTAATTTGTAATTTATGGTACTTATTCGGCACTTCATCCATCACGGGGGCCGAAGAGCGCGTCTGGCGACGTGTCGCGATTGTCGACGAGGTTAACAACAGGACCGTAGCCCAAGGCAGGGGAGACGGGGACCGCCATCATCGTAAACATTAATAATGCCGCGTTTTAAAGGAACCGACAGCTGTGAAATAAGGGCCGAGAGACTGGTCACCCTGGGCAATGCCAAAATCGGATCAATGAAGCCGCCGGAGATTGATAAATTATTTTTTCTCTTCTTGGTAGCATTAATGCGACGCAAGCCCGCAGCGAAACCAGAAAAACAATAAATATTTCAGTATCAATTTCGCAAACGCATGCATTATTCATAGAGGAAAAAAGAAGCCACCGGTTATTTGACTCGAGGTATGAATGTCTGCAAAGAGAGTCTAAACAAGTTACAATTTCGACACAAATATATTGTCTGAAGTTTTATCCATAAATACATATAGTTTTAAATTCGGGTTTAAACGAGTACGTGCAAGATACTTCATAAAAAATAATCATAAGATTAGCGTATTTAACAAAATTACTCAAAAAAACAAGAAAATAGTAATCAAAATCAGCATTCTACAACATCATAACATGATATGCGAACTTGGCATAATTTAATGAACAATTAACTTATGTTATGCATAACCCAGTTGCTTGATAGTTTACAAATCTTGCTTAGGAACGTTGAATAGTTTACTGGTGCACTAAATTAGCTTTCGATATTACTCTGCAAATAATAATGGATTTATGCAAAACTAAAGGACACGTGAATGCATTTTATCAATATTTAATAATATGAATATATGATAAATAATACGAATTGTACATAAAATTAGGATTTTAACATGCCAAGCGTCATGGGGGAAACCGGTGATCGACACTTAGTTTGTCAGTAAACTTTGCAGTGTCAAAATTACTAGAAACATAAATTATATATATTTTTTAAATATATTAACCCAGGGGGTCGGCAAACTTATTAGCCAAAGAGCCAAATATGTACTAATAATTCAGCAAACCTTTATTATAATTTTAGCACTTCATTAAATTACGGATACCATGAATAAAACTTGATTTCGTACTTTCGTGCTTTTTATTCCTAAAAAAAAATATTATGTAATTAAGGAATCCATAGATTTAAATTACGACAATGACTGACAAACACTTAATGTGAGCAATGTACTTGCATTTCCTTCAAAAGCTTAAGTAAGTCAGGTTTGTATGTTGTTATTCTTCATTTTAAGCACAATTCCAGGTTTTCATTAATGTGACTTCTCAGTTTACCTTTATAGTATTTCATGTTTGAGAATGATGATTGGTCGCATGCCAGATATATAGAGACCGAAAGACAACAAACGCGAAGGTTTTTTAACAACTGATCATAAAAGTCAGGAATAGTATTCCAGGCGTTGAAGATGGAGTCATATCGCCTTCTCAGGAACATATCAAAACGGAGCCACTTATTATTTGTAGACCGGCTCCGCATTTCTTCTTCTCCAATATTTCCAAATCAACACATAGACGTTCAAATTTAGAGCTCCATATTTCCTTGTTTTTTTAAGTCCAGCAATTGTATTCCAAGTTACCAATGTCAGTGCCAAAAGAACAAAATTTTAAATATGTTATCGTAGCGTTAAGAGCGTGTTTAACGAGTCCTAATGTTGCTCTGCTGTTTTTAAATTCATGAAACCTGCTGAGAAATGCTTCCTTCATATTTAAAATGGTTGTTTTGAAAAAGTGTTTGTCAATAGATTAATTATTTTCTTGGCAATACTCGGAAAGTGAACCATGTTTCCCTTCAGAATCTTGAGAAAAAAGGAATAATTTGTTTTCGAATAAAATGACTTTTTCTAACATCATAACACAAATAATAAGCTAGTTTCGATTTTAAAAATGTTTTTAACCAGGTTATTACGATCTTTAACAATTTATAAGCATGTCATTTTATTTGAATAAACGTAAATAATTAAATTTGGTTCATGGTGTTATCGAAAATTTTGACTGCGTAACAAAGAAAATTACAACATCAAATATAATTTATCAATGTACTTAATTACGTTTATATAATATGAATATTAACTAATCCCATATGAATCATTCGATTTTTATTGACATATACACCCAAGCCTCGTATAACACGGTTTTATACAACACGGGCTGATAAATTGTGAAATATGTTTATACATAAAACGGTTTCAGAAAAAATCAATAATTAAAAGAATAGATGCTTATATTTCGGTTGTAGCCCATGGCGTTATGACAAATCATCTAGACATATCAGGACATCAGAATTTGTTTGTTTCATTGCTTTTTATCAGTTAGAGATTTTTCTGCCTAATTGGGGATGGTTTAAAAGGAATTTTAGAAGCCCGATCCTCACTGCGTAAAGAATAAAAACTCTAGAAGAAATTGCGTCGGTTGACAGAGAATCTGCCAAAAAACAATATTCTAGAATTCCTTGGAAATTATAAAATAAGGGCTACACACAGACCAGATATTCAATCCAGGACCAGAGCAGGATTACACTGGGAAAGGATGCACCTCATCAGACCTAGATATCAAAGCGAAAATGTGCAGAGTGATTTAAGGTGACAAGATAGAATATCACTTTACTCTTATATTTCTTCTGGAGGTCATAATAAAGCCACAGTTTATTAATCAATGCTTAAAACCCCCACGATCTGAAGGAGTTCGATAGATTTACCTGTTTATTGGAGCCAATAAAGGCTTGGACCACAAGTATTATTTTTGAGAATTGGTTTTACAAATGTTTTATACCTGATGCAGAAGCTTATATAAGGAAAAAGAATGTTGAATTTCAATTATTATTGATAGTGGACAATACACCATTTCTTATTATTTATTGTTATTTATTATTGTTATTTGGTGGTATTTATTGTTATTTATTAGTATTTGGTGGTATTTATTGGTATTTATTTGTGATTATAAGTATTTGGTGGTATTTATTGGTATTTATTGTTATTTGTTGTTATTTATTAGTATTTATTGGTATTTAGTGGTATTTATTGGTATTTATTGTTATTTATTGGTATTTAGTAGTATTTATTGGTATTTGGTGGTATTTTTTTTGTATTTATTGTAAGGTATTTATTATTTATTTGCATTAGTATTTGGTAGGTATTTATTATTTATTTGAGTATAGTATTTATTTATTTATTTGGTGATATTTATTACATTTATTTGGTAGGTATTTATTATTTATTTATTGAGTATTTGGTAGGTATTTATTGGTATTTTGAGTAGGTATTTTAGTAGTATTTAGTAGGTATTTATTGTTATTTATTGGTATTTGGTGGTATTTTGTGTTATTTATTGTTATTTAATGGTATTTGGTGGTATTTATTGTTATTTGTTGGTATTTGGTGGTATTTATTGTTATTTATTGTATTTGGTGGTATTTATTGTTATATAGCTAATATTATTCTAATTTTTATTCACAATTGCGGTCAATAAAGGTCAACGATTATTTATATTTATTTTTTAGACTTTTTTAGACAAATTTAAAAATGTTGTGACATGTAGGATTTATTTTAAAAAAGTTATTCGAAGAAAAATAAAAAAATGGGGGTCCCAAAGAGACTCCTCGTTTTATTTAAAGAACCGAGGTTTGATGAAAAACAGCAGAATTTGGTTTTCGCAAAAAATAATTATTTATTCATCAACATTTATTTTATTCTTTTCTGAGTAGACCCATTAGATACATACATCATACAGTCGTATCTTTAAGAAAAATATTATTATTATTAGAAAGATATAAACTATGTATATGCATTTTTTTTATATTTTTTCTATAGGCTAATTAAAATGTTAAAATATATTTGTTATTCAAAAACTGAAGCATTCCTCCTCTTATTTTCAATTTGAAAATTCACTTATGAAAGTATCAACCCTGTGAAAATTATTAAAATATTTCCGGTCCCTTCCGAAAATTAAATTTTGGACTGGGGAGCGTTCTGGTCTGACTTCGCCCCCTTCGCGGACCGCAGGGATGAATAGGGAAATATCGGAACTCCAATAGAAAATTCCAGACCCCGCCGGCAGACCATGCATCATATGAAAATTACTCATAGTGTCAAAAAATAATAGGTATGCACACAAAAAGCCTCAAGGGTGGCCTCGGCGGATGGTCGCCGCGACGCCGGGGACGGGTGGGGCGCCCCGGCATTGTTCCAGCGGCCGGAACTGGCGGCACAAAAACATTCCTCACACACAAAAGCTATTTTATTGTTCAATGTCCACATCAAATATGAAATATTTCCGGAACTTTCAAACAAGCGCGGCAGAAAGTGCTCACGGCCACAAAGGGTCATTAAAAATCGACAATGGACATTTTCGTTTTCACTTAAGCTTACTCCCAACCCCCTCCCGTACCCTTTTGCAGGCAAAATTGTTATACACGCAGAAAAAACGCATTCTAGAATAAAGAGGACAACCAAAAAGTGTATACGTACATGTGTACATCCGGTTGTTATTACGGTTTCCGTTTTGGTGGAAAAACATTAGGACCCCCATTTTTACAGAATATCTCTTGTAATACAATCGTAATCCAACCCATGTATGTAGCGTCATCATCATCAAATTCTCCCCTCTCATACAGTGGGTAAAAATGGACTATGTGTAAGTGGTAATGGGATCTTTTTACATTCGTACATGTCTATAGAAGATATACACAAATACGGGCGATAAAAAATAGAATACTCAACCTGTCCCATATACACGTATCTTAATTTGATATCAATAAATATCTGATATTTTTTTTATAGAAAGTATAACCAAGATAAAAGAAAATTGAAATTATTTGACAGCGAAATACGACGGCGAAACCAACGCTCATAATTAAACATATTTATTTATTTATTTTCGCGTAAACCTAGCTGTAATGGTAGAAAATGGTCATAAATAAAATGCATCCGGACTGGAAACGACGTTCCAATAAATACATAGAACCGATTCGCGGGTCCGAAATTTATTTCTTCTGCAATTGACAACGTGTGAACGATTTATAGTATATAAATATAAAATACTAAATCACATGATATATTGCCGTTGTATTTAATTCTGGCGAAAGTCTCGAATTAATACATTGAGACTATTTATATATCAAAGGATTAGTACATTTAATTATATTCCCTAAGACCGAATGCCGGATTCCTTGTTTTGGTAATTAATACATTTTTCAATACTAATGCCATTCAAAAACTTTCCAGGGAAACATTACAGTAAGCCAAAGTGTGCTTGCGGCAAAGTGAAATCCTCTAATTCCGCCCGTGGGTATAAAAGTTTGTGTGGCACCGGCTTAAGTTATTTTCATGACCGCACAATAATATTCTTCGCCACATGGTGAACGCTGCGATTCTCGGGGACTTATCCCGTACATCCTTACTGCCTTGTATGTCTGAATCAATGTCCATCGAAGATAGTAAACAGCGGCAATCCAATTAATCCCTGCTCTAATGGATGTAACAATGAAGTGTTATTGGGAAGAGAAGGGGCAGATAGGAATTAGGAAGGGATGTCATATAGCGTCTGATTTCTAAGCCGGGTACCGCAAGAAAATGTTTTTTGATAGGATTTTTGAGTTATTGCATAGGGGATTTTGAGGTGTTATGGTTTGAAATTAGAGCAAATTCGAATTAATCTATTCTTCAAATAGCTGAAACAGTCGGATACTCTTGGTCTAAAGCAGTGGTTCTTAGCTTGAGTGAGCCGCACCCCTTTGAATCTGAACATATGTCTTCTGCACTCCCATTGAAAAATGTGTTTTGATTTTTTAATTTATTAATGCTTTTTTTGCGAAATATATTGTGTATTTAAAAATATATATACAGTTTATAATATAGCACATTTCAACAAAGAAACAATTTGGCCGAAGCCATCAAAAAAATCAAGTAGTTTTAAAATTCACAAAAATAATTATTTTGTTAGAACTGTCCCGCACCCCTGGTTAAGAACCACTAGTCTAGAGTGCAAGAACATTTCAAAATAATTAACAAGATTCATAAATAGGGTGTGTGGACACCGGATCATTTAAGTGATGAAAGCAAATCTGTACGGGTGCGAATGTGTCAGGGAATTAATAAAATTAGAGGAAAATTCAACATTTCTTCGAAATATTATGACAGGAGATGAGAAGTGGATTATGTACTCGAATCGATGTTGCAAAAAAAGTAGCTTTCTAAAGAGCAGGTACAACTGGCAACGCCGAAATTGAATCTAAAGGTCGAAAAGGTTCTTGTGTATGTATGGTTGAATTGTAAAGGAATTATTCATTATAAAATTCTTAAACATGGCCAGATAATAACGGCACAGTTCTATTGTGATAAAATAGAATGACTAAAAAAGCAATACATATCCAAATAAGAAAACATATTTTTTAATACGACAATGCCACACCTGCTATTGCTAAAATTACTAAGGATAAATTAATAAAATGTAATTATTAATCCGATTGCCATTTTTTAGATCAATGTAACACTTTTCATCTATTAAAATTTTTAAGAATATCAAAGTTGAAAATGGTTTTGATTTATATTTTTCTCCCAAATCAAGAGATTTTTTTACATAAATGGCATATTAAAATTATTACAAAGATGGAAGAAGGTCGTAGCCATCGAGTGAGAATATATAAATTACAATTGATATGGAAATACAGTAAGTCCTCTACTTACGCGATTAATTGGTTCCGAAGGTTTTCGCGCAAGTCCGGGAGAGCACAAAATGTTAGCATTTTTGCCAAAAAAAATGACTGACTGTATATACAATATATATTGTAGGTTAATTTTTTATTTGCAAAAATACATTTTCTTGTGGTACCCCTAATATTATATTATAAACAATATTATTGAATGTCTCTCATTCCGCTCTCATAAACCTGGAATATAGCCATAAACGATGTTATACAGCACCCCAGTTTAAAAAATCATATTTTAATTATGAAAAATTACGTATCCCGGTTAAATCGCACCGACCCTCCAGGTGGAGCAGAATTTAAATGGTATTCCAAATTAGCCAAAATATAAATCAAATTTCAACGCGCGTCGGTGCAATACAAACAGACCTCAGGCTGTGGCCAAGGAAGGGCCCCTGCGAATTTTGGCCGGTTGCGATTTCTCCCCTTATCCCGCTCCCGCCGTCTTTAATTACGGGACGGTACGTCGTAAACGTCATATTCACCCTCGAACCAACAATTATTCGGCCAACCATAAAACGCTTTTGATTCATCCTAGCGAAATAAAAATAACCAATCACAGGATCCGAATGGACCGGGGCCCCCGAATCAAGCAAATTAAAGTGGCACTTACAAAGAAAAACTATTTGCTAGGGTCCTCAGAGCACCGTTCAAGAGCGAGATTCCTCCAAATGATACGTTGAAGATCTAAACAACATATAATGCCATAAAATGACTGCCTTAATAACTTTGTATGCCACAAGTTATATTTATAATTGGCGACGGCTGTTTTAACTGGGGAGACTCGGCGAGATATATATATTCATAAGACGGTACCACCTGACAAAGCAGAATAAAGCAAACAGATTGAATTCTATGCTAATATGACTAAAACTATTCCAACCCCCGGATAGCAGGAAAAGCTCACTCGTTCATCCATCTCCCCTATGTATTATATATGGCCCGCCACGTGTAATACGTCGATAATAGGGTTATGATTAAAATTAATGAGGCAAAGCTCTTCGCCATTGTGCTGTTCGCGGAAAACAGCACATGATTCTGGAATAAAAATTTCCCGATAGAAATAATCGGATAGAAAGTTGAATGGAAATGTTCGATCGCGCATTGCGCGGATACTCCTTTTTTCAGCGCATTCATTATTACAACGTATTCAGCCATAGATGTAATAATCAAAGACATGCCGAGACTGGTAACGAGGCTTAACCCTTTGAGACAATTTGCAAAAAAAAGTTTCGGGATGAAAAGACGCCATTCAACGAAATAACGAAGGAGCGTAGGTTGTCCTTTCAGCGGGGCCGCGGCCCTCGTACAAAAGTTGTCGTGGCTATGCGAAAATGGTTGGCTATTCAAAAATGGAGATCCACAATAAACATAGAAAAACGTATTATACATCAGTATGTTAATAAATAATTAAACATTAATATTAAAAAAAAACATATGAATAATCAACAGTATGTTTTAGTAGTAATCAAAAATAATCTTTGAAAAATATGCATAGATATAATTCATACAATTCAACACTTGATGGTGCGTCATTAATAGATAAGCCAATCTCAAGCCAAAGTAGTAATCTAGGAATTAAATACTCATATAACTTTAGTGCATAATTTAAGCCAAAATTTTATATTATCAATTGAGAATAATTTCAGATGGAAGTATAACTATCTAATAAATCTTTAACAGACAGCGATGTTTGGAAATAAGTTAATTTTTCATGATGATAATGATAGATATTGACATATCTTGTTTATATAGTAAAAATTGGGAAAAAGTAAAATATCGATTGGTAAGAGATGTGTTGATTGTGTAAAAAATGCGGTCGATTGTTATTTTTTAGATTCGGTCAATGTTTGTTTATAAGCAGTGGGGAATCGTGGGTAAAGTTTTTGAGGGTGGTGCAGAGGATTAAATAGACAGCGCGGGACTGCTCTGAGTCGCAGCGTAACACAGCGCTTAGCGACAAGCCCCCACTACTCTGCTGCCACCTCGCATCCATCCAATACACGACGCTGGTAGCGCTGACCAGCAGACAGCGCTAAATATAAATTTAATTTATATTTTCATATACATAATGTATAATCAATAGACACATATATATTAATATATAAAAATATATTTTTCCTCAATTTGCTTGAGGGTGCTGCAGCTCCGCATTGTTTATGGACGTGTCGCCCCTGTTTATAAGTAATTATAAGAGTACCTTTAACTGAGAAGAATTCATCAATTTCATGTTTCACGACCAAAACATGAAAACGGAGTTCCACTGTACTTAAATGTTACTAAAATGATCAATCAGGTTAACGTCGCGATATCGATCGAAGATGGCAACACTGCGTTGACTTTAAAGCGTTGGGCTTTCAGATTTACCGTACGCGTGTCCAAAATTATTAATAAAAAATATTATTTATTTCAACGGGTTTCTCTCATATTGACCTCTCAATAACACGAATTTATGAAAAATTACGTCATAAAATTACAAAATATTAATATTTGCATTGACCAATAAATCTCGTTGATACATTTGATGGAAAAAAATCTTCGGAATTCCTTGCATTATCGAATTTTGTCAAGAGAGGGGGCGGTCGCGATGGGGGCGCCGTGGGAGTCGGGAGCCAGCAGCTGGTGCAGGGCGCCGGCGCCCGCCCTCCGCCGTCCCTCGCAACCCCTTCAACGATCCGCCGCCGGCGCCGCAGCCAGTGGGCCCCCGACCGTCCGCGAGCTCGCGCGCCGCCGTTCGGCTCCCCTGCCTTCGCCGAAACGAAACAAGTCAAACTTCGCGCGCGCGACAACTAATCCACAACTAACCGTTCCCGGCGACTCGATCCGCGTGCGAAATATCGCCGAATAAAAATGCACCGCAATCATTAACGCTATAATTGTGAGATCGATAAATAAATAATCGACCGTTAAAATGAAAAATATCGTGCGAGACAGGTAACGATGTATACGAAGCGCATAAAAAATGCAACAGAGAAGCCATCAAAACCGCCGCAAGACTTGAAATATTCAAAATAATGTAAAGTGATAAAAAATTGTCGAAGATGACATCTCTGTCAGCTCACTTTCTGTGGGCGGCCATCGTCCTCGGACTGTGTTCGGCGTCGATCCAACCCCCATCCAAGTCGTCGACGTGTCCGTCGCCCTGTCGATGCCAAAATTTGACGGTCACGTGCGACGGATGTCCGACCAACTACGTAACTATATCCAAAAACACAGACCGCCTATACATAAAATCATGCAAAGACGTCCAATATCTATTGAGGCTGCATCAGCGTCACGAAACGCCGACGAAATTAGTATTATCCACTCTAGAGATCAGAGACAGCTACATCAGACAGCCGGAAGGGTTCATTTACAACGATTTCAACGTGAAATCGCTCATCCTGGCGAACAATTCGATCTACCGAGTGAACTCGGACGAGAGGTCGACGAATCTTACGTTTCTGGATTTATCGCACAACATAATCGAATGCATCGACAACAGGACGTTTGCGAAAATGAATAAATTATTATATCTAGACATAAGTGCCAATCGTATAGTTAAGATGGAGAGTGACTGTTTTAGTGGACTCGGTAAATTGTTACATTTGAACATGTCGTCGAACGGTTTGACGTATTTGAACGAATCCGTCTTTTCCCCGTTGGGTTCGTTGCAACTGTTGAATTTGAGCGCTAACAAATTGGAGGCGATCGAGGAGAGGTCGTTCAGTAGCTTACCGTTGCTTCAGCAATTGGATATATCGTATAATAGATTGACGAGCGTGGCTCCGGGCGCGTTGCAATTTTTGCCAAATTTAGCCAAACTCATGCTGGGGGACAATCCAAAGTTGATGCCGGACGCTCAGATTTTCGTCGGGACGAGTAGAAGACTGCAACAAGTTGATGCATCGCGGACGGGATTGTCTCAAGTGCCAGAAGCGTTGACCCATTCGGTGCGTTACTTAACTTTGACGGGTAACAAAATTGCAGCGGTTCGATGCGGCGACTTGGACAGCTATCCCGTTCTTCATGTGTTAAATTTCGACGACAATCTTTTGTTTTATATCGAGGATGACGCGCTCGGTCGGTTGGAGATGCTCTCTCAGTTGCACTTAGACAGAAACAAATTGGAAACAGTGCCAAAAATGTTACCTGACAATTTAAAGTATTTATCGTTAGATACAAATTTCGTAAACAATCTAACGACTGTGGATTTTCCCGCGTTAACCGGATTAAAAGTTCTCATTCTCTCGAATAATTTAATATCGTTCATTCAAGAAAATACATTTATAACTTTGGTATCTTTGGAAGTGTTGGATCTGTCGAATAATCCTTTGAAAATGTTATCGCCGAACACGTTCAGCGGCCCCGTTTCATTGAAAGATTTGAGTTTGGCACACGTAAATATATCGACGCCGGCCAAAGACATATCGTTTCCTGTTCCTTCGCCCGAGGGAATCGAAAATTTACATTTGGAGTTCAGTCCGGGGCTAACGAGGCAACTAATGGCCGACGATGCGGCTCTGGCTGCAATGACGAGATTGCAATACTTGGACGTACGTTTCTCAAATATTACAACGTTCAGATCGGACTTATTGCATTTTATGCCCGAGCTAAAAATATTAAAATTAAAAGGCAACAAACTGAACTGCAGCGACATTGCGTGGTTGGCCGATTGGATAAATGAAAACACTAATAACAACGACGAAGAATTAAAATGTCAATATCCTGAAATTTTACGCGGAATATTAGTGAAAACTTTGAAAGCCAAAATTACTCACAACGAAGTGGATCATATCAATTTTGTAAACGCGACGAACGGCTTTGTTTTGCAGAAGAAGAATGGCAATCTTTTAGGGAAGACCGACTCCACTCGAGTGGATGATCGAACGACCGAAATAACGACGTCGTCTCCCAAATATTCGACAGCCAAAGAGAACGGAAGAAGCAAACTTTTGCAAATATTCTCAGAATGGTCGCAAGAATCGTACAATCACCAATACGACGAGCAGAAACCGACGCAGCCTCCTTGTAACTCCGCATCCGGAAATTCAAATGGCTCGGAAAACAAAACAAAATGTTTCCAACATCCGACAGCAGCTACAATCGTTCCGACGGAGGACGCCAGCAATACAAACATCGAGGCGAGCGGATTTATGTATCGGAAAATTGGAAACGATAAGTCGAACGATATAACGCCGACGCCCACATTAGCAACGGAGAAGTCAACTGAAAACTCGAGCGAAATTCTCAAAGCAAAAATCGCGAATCTAACCGAAGTCGGCGAAAATGCATCCGAATACCAGACGTCGAGATACAGAGCGGAAGCGAGCACCGGGAACTTGGGCGCTCTGGCAGCTGCCGTCGTAGCCACAGCAGCCGGAGCAGCTCTAGCCACGGCTTGGGCTGCTAGAAGGCGACCCAGGCCCAGACCGCAGGATCTGATGGAGGTCCACACCATATCAGCAGTCGGGGAGCTTTGGTGACATTTAAGAACGGGGGAGCACGTGGCCGACATCGAATACGACTCCCTCGCATAGCAATAAATGTAAGTAATGCATCCAATTTCACTTTTAATTACATATAACATGAAATTCAAATTCGTATCCACCAATACCATCTTAATGATTTTCAGTGATCCGCCAAAAAAAACTGTGACATCGCAACAGTGTAAATATACTGTGTATAATAAAATACTGTGAATATATGTGTTATAAATGTGAATATAATTTAAAATAAATATATTTTTTACACGATCTAGATATGTAAATATTGTTTCCCGATAATACTGACAATAGTGTGTTTTCAAACCAAATTACAATAGAGAATGACTAAATGTGTATCAAATAGATAAAAAAAAACTACTGTCTTCCCAATCTATTTAAACTAATATAAGCAGTATGGACCGAATATTACATAGATTTTATTTAATAATGCAATAGGATGACAATAGCACTGCCGTCAATATATCCATCTAATATTATTTACATTATTATAACAATTAAAATTAATTAAAAAAAAACCCCATTTCATTGAATATTATAATTTGTTTCATGTACATAAAATTATGCATATGTGATGTAATATTATGAGATATAATATATATTTATAAAAAAATGTAAAACTATAAATTTGCCAAATAAAGTGTTAGATATTAAAATTTAAATACAATCTTTTATTTATTGAAACAAACAAAAAATAGT
Source organism: Philopotamus ludificatus (assembly GCA_022495035.1). Classification (NCBI taxonomy): domain Eukaryota; kingdom Metazoa; phylum Arthropoda; class Insecta; order Trichoptera; family Philopotamidae; genus Philopotamus; species Philopotamus ludificatus. Next base: position 103,579 of record JAGXCT010036630.1, on the reverse strand, counting down.
TAAAACCATTATGTAACGTTTCAGAGTTGATTGCATATGACTGGGGGTTGGAATATGTAATTATCTTGCGATTCGGTGAAATGGACGCCCACAGGTCCGTTGCGGCCCTGGCAGCCTAATTGCCTATTGATCAACGGGCGAGGGGTGCCGTGTCAATCCGTGGTCCACCGCAACAAAAAAATATATATTAAAAAAAGTCGCCATCGAATAAATCTGCCGGAAGAATATTAAAATGGAAATTCGGAAATCACAACGGATGAAGGAGCAATTTGCGCGAATTTTCAACGAAAGAGTTTACGGTCACGCTTAGTATGCTAATGAAAACTGTGTTTCCTCTATTTGAATACATTTAAATGTAATTAAACTTTTGCGCCCACATTGCGGATACATACAGATTCAATATTGTAATATTAAATTTGAGGCATGGCACGCTATGCTAATGTGTATCAGAAATATGGACATTTTATTTTTCACCAGATATATTTCGGAATAATATAACAATCTATGATTGGGGGAACAATTAGTAAAACATTTCACTAAAAATGTTTCGCTTATTCTAGCCGTCAAAATTATATTTAAACTTTTCGTAATCTCCGTTCTACTATCATTAATTTTATTTTACGAAAATATAAAAAAAGATTTTCATTGGTATAATGAATAATAAACATCTATAGAATTTGATCTTGATATCTTATTCAATAAAAAACGTTTTTTTAAATAAATAAATAGAAAAAAACGAATACCCAAAGAGTAAGTGGAAAAGATAAAGTGTTTTGCATTTTTTCAGTAGTTACACCATAACCACATATAAATTTAGTAACATCGTAATTCGGTTTAATTATAAATGTATAATTTAAATAAAAATTTAAACTTTATTTATTTTATCGTCAAATTGGTGTAAGCGATAAAAAGAAAATGGTTTGCATTGTATGTTTAAAATATTTTTTTTGCGGGAATTTTATTAACTATATCTGTGTTAGTCTTGTCCACCCCGTTTTGCCCCAAAAGATTTTTTAGCAAAAATAATTCAGTCTTTTTTTATCGGATCAATCCCTATATATAATTCTTATTAATTTTCGCAATAAATATATCTTTTAATAAAATTGTAAAAAAATATAATGATAGTAACTCATATATTAGACAAACAGTGGACAGAATGGACCATGAAAATATTGAAATTTTCAAATAATGATTACAGAATGCACAACGAGGAATAATGAATTTTACCATATGGTATTTCGTATTCGATATTATAATCTACAATTTAAAATTTACTTAAAATAATTGAATTTAATTAAAAAAAACAGATTTGATAAAAATACGCGATATTTTCTTACAACATATTTGTTCTCATCTCATTTATTCATCAATATTGATAGTATCCTCTTCAAATAATTTCCTATCAGATACATCATACACTTATGTTTACATTTTTTTAAACAATTTTTGAAAGCACTTCTGAAACGTAATTTTTAGTTTGACGTTTAGCTAATCAGCGATTTAAATTTTATCTTCTCAACATTGACAAAACATTTATGATTTTTTAAATCATATCTTATATAAATTTGTTTTTGGCTAATACTTTGTGTTGATAATTCTAATTATCGCGAAAACCGGTTACATTTCGTTCTGATTAGCTTATTATATTTATATTGTAATGATATCTCACTGTAATTTTTAAATAATTTCTAATACCGTTTAAATTCCATTAAAGTAACATAAAAATACTGCTTCTTAACAAAAATACATAAATATTATTTTAATTATTCGCTAGATTACAAACCAAACGAGTTTAAAAAAATATTCATTCATTCTTGATGGTAAATATTTTCTAAAGATTTTATTTGAATTGATCAGATTTTATTTAAAATAACATTATTTACTCATGAATAAAATACATGCTTCAAATAGGGCACGTATGGCATAATATATAGGAAAAATTTTATGTCGAATAAGAAAAAAATATTGAGAGTGATATAATCCCTTCAAAAACCGCACAAAATGTAGCCAAGACTGACAGGCAGAATTCCGTAAAAAAATGGCAGCAAGGGCATGTTTCTTACATGGATAAAAGTCAGTACTAAGCGAGTGATTTGTTTTTGTGCGATAAATTTTACAATTCCCCGAGCGAGCTTCCCGGCTCAGCCGTTTTTTCGTGCGTCGAGGGATAGTCAGCATTGCCATATTGGCGAAATCTCTATAGGAAATTGCCGAACCCAACTATGAAATTGTACAAGTCCACTAGCACAGCATCCACTGGCCAATTAAATGTGACTGACGTTACAAGGGGCCCACGTGTCTGTCTCTGGGGGCCGATGCAAATTGCCGCCATAAAACCGATACTACAGTGCAATGATGTACATGTCCATAGTTCTGTATCGGCCTCCAGAGCTTTCAGCTAATGGCATATTGAACTGTCTAAAGCCGCAAAAGTGGCGGGCTTTGTCCAAAACGGTAATAGTGACGGAGATACGCCGTTTTACGATCCGACGCCGGAGATCCGATCTGTAACGAGCTCGGCGAGGGAATTGTTGGAAAAATCACCGATTTAATGAGTCCGCGTTGTAATTTGATTCAGAGAGTACTTTAATTCAATTGGATAGTTTAAAACGGAAAATAGTGAAATTTGTGTTCCTACGATGTATGCTAAATTCTTGAATGAACATCTTAGTTTGGACGGTAAGTGGTTTTCACAGTTTGTGGCTATCCAGACAATTGTGTGGTTTTCATCACATCCGTTTCGAAAACATGCTCAGACTGAAATCAGGAATTTTGTCAAGCAATTTAATCGTGAGAGCTCGTTACATTTATTTAAATAAATATTTATAAAATTTAACCCAAAGCAATGGCCACATAAGTAATGCTGGATTTTTTTACGATTACTGTCATTATCCGAAAAGAACGCGATCATTACTTTGATTATGACCTCTATGGAATACGTACAGCATTATAAAATATTTTAGATATTATTTCTAATGTAACATATTATATTAGCATTTAGATTTTGTGTTAGATATAAATCAATTGATCTTCGCGTATACTCAAGGGGTTATTTATTTGTAACAAAATTTTTCATCTACAAATATCACTGCAGTGATTATGATTTGTATACAATTAACTCTTTTGTTACACGGTTTTGAAATAACATGGTTCACTAAAATAAAACAAATAAAAAGGTTTAACAGCTGCTCTAATTCAGGAGGATTTGCAATTTGCTTAGAGTATGTAACAGCATTTTCTAGCTTATGTTGCAAAACTCTAACTAGATTTAAAATTGCGCTCTATAGCGCTCCCTGCTATAGAGCGGAGTGTTAATACCGATAGAAACCTTCTTTCTAGTCTAGCCGTACTGATGGTTTATTGGGTGGCCCAAGTTTTTGATTTTTCGCGAATAACTCTTTTAATATAAATCCTACATGTCACAAAATTGTAGTATTTGTCTAAAAAGTCTAAAGAATAAATATTATAAATAATCATTGTCCTTTTTTGTCTGCAATTACGAAAAAAAAATAAAAACAATAATATTCGCTTCTGTCGCCACGGGCGCATTGATTTTTCTCGCTCGCATCCGGTATGATGTGCATGATCCGATGAAAGCTCAGTCTTCGGCGGGATATCGCGGAATACGCTTGTCATTTACGCGTCATATTGATTACTCAAAAAAATCAAAATTATCAACCAAATTCTGAAGCATATCATGAATAATTAATTTTATTCTTAGAATAATTCATTTTTTATAAAAAAAAATCAATATCTTGACGTGAAATGCTTGGGGTCTCGGTTGGTTTCATGCCGCCGTGGCGGATCTGTTAATTACTTGTATAAACTATTTACACCCTTTTCTATTCCACAATGTTGTTCTTTTTTTAAATATGGGGAACCATCAATTTTTATATGAATTTCTATTACATTTTTACACGGTTTTTGATGAAACATTCATATCGTGTAAAAACTGTAGCTGAATGTATATGCACATGTACTGTTACAACCAGTTTAAAGCGACTGTATAAACATATTAATTATTCATTTATAATTATTAAACGTATAAAAGATTTTTTTTGTTGAAAACTTCACCATTTAAGATTCTGTTGGATGTTCTATTCCTTGAATAAAATATTCATCGGAGGGTATAAAAACAGAATAATGGCTGGAAAACATAAAGCAGAGTGTACACGTGTAGTGGCTTTCGAACGTCGAGTGGAAATGTAACGCGTCGGTCGACCCACGCGCGAGATAAACCCCCGAAATGGCGCTATACAACATTACACCGATAGCTAGATCAATTTAAAGATTTCGCCCATACATTTTTTTATATTATTTTTATAGCATATTGCGCGAGCCTGCAGATTTGATTATCGTGCAAAAAAATTGCGCCGTACCCCCAATGCACTCACTGCTTCACCCCGAGCAGACAATGGCTGCTTTGATCCTGCAAAACGGATCTAGCCAGAGATACGATCTACACTTCAATCATTCCTTGACGGTGGAAACACCCCACTTCCATCCAATATTAAGGCTTCTAACCCTCCCCACTCCACCTGCACTTCCCCTTTTCGTAGGCTTACGTATGTGCACCAGGTAAATATTATAACAGGTGGGGTAGAAAATTTTCAAGTCCGTATTTATGAAATGCCTCGCTGAAGGGTCGTTGGCTAGACGGGCAGCATTAGCTGGACATTTTTCAGTGACGAAAAATCTTTACTATTACAGTTAAAAAAGTATATAAAAATAAAATGGAATTTGGCGAGTAAAATTATTGCTACTGCATCCGATATAGTGGCGAAGATCGGTATTGAAAAATACATTCCGTTGCAATGGAATTTCAAACGCGACAAAATAAATAAATATTATAGCCAATTTATGATTTTATGTGGTAAATTCTGCAATATTTAATCGTGCCAAATATTACCCATATTTAAATTGAAATGTACGCGATTTAAAAAGTGCAAAGCAGATAAAACAATAAAATCGACATTCCTGAAACTGCGGTTTATTAACATTTAAAAGAAAAAAAATTGCAGCAATTACGTCAACCCATTTACTTTTGCCATTCATATTTATATATTTTTTGGTCAAAATTTAGGAAACATAAAAATAACACAGATGTGTCATCAAATCCATGATATTTCACAGGAATGGTTACAGTTATTCATAACGCAATCCAAGATATTGCTGAATCGTATTTAGTAAAAGTGGGATGTTGGATCAAGCAAACATATTGGGTCTCATCCAGTGTATATACTGATATTAAATTATTTAATACAAAATACTTAACATAGCTACTATAAAATTATGATCCCAAATTATTGATTTTTCTCGAATAAATCTTTTAATATAAATCCTACATGTCACAAACTCTATGTATTTGTCCAAAAAGTCTAAAGAATAAATAATAATAATAATTATAGACCTTTATTGTCTTTAATTGCGGAAAAAATAAAAACAACAATATTCGCTTTTGTTGCTACGGGCGAGGTGTTTTTTCTCGCTCGCATCTGGTGAGATGTGCCTAGTGCGAGTACGTATACACGTGCCGCGAGAATTTAGCGGTCGGTCTATCAGCGGCATGTCCTCATTCTGTAGCGGCGGGACATCGCCGGGTGTGCGTGTCACTTACGCGTCATATTGACTAGTAGTAAAATCCAATATCGACAAAATTTTGAAGCATATCATGAATAACTATAATAAGATATTGATGAAGACTTCATAAATATCTTGACTTGAAATGTTTGGGTTATATTTTCGAGGTTGGTTTCGAGCCGACGTGACGGATCATTCGGATAGGTGTACTTCCGAAGTCTCACTATCTCCAAAAAATATATATGTCAAGTAATAATCTAAAAGCAGTAATTTCCAGTATAAAAAATACTGTGGTACAGAACGCAACGTCAACACAACCTATGAAATCCATGGCCATTGGTCCTTCATAAATGGAATCATGCACATGGTATCGGTTTTCCAGACATGGGATAAATAAATAAAATTACAAATTAACACACTTTCGTGGCCGATTGTATCATATGTGTATCATGCGGCCCGAATGTTAATGACCAATTGATGCGTATATGCATCATGATCGCGTCAACGGTTTATGGCCGGTGAAACAGTGTGAATAAATTATTTTCTATTGATCTGAATCTGCAACGCGACTCATTGAAATATAATAGATTATATTTCAATATCACGAATAAAAAAAATGCTAATGTTATCACCAGTAATTTGGTCCGGCCACGATAGTGTTAATATAAATAGTGTTTATCCCAAAAATTTAAGCGCTTCAATAATAATAAACTATATTTTGTGGAATAATATATATGTATATAACGGATAAAACATCGTGGATTAATAAAATATGTACGTTCGCTAATAGTAGCTGAATCCTTACTATACAGCCCTACAGATATAGAAGAAAATGTGTTTGACTATTTTATTCACACGGTGTACCTTCATATCTCTACTTTATCTCGCCTGTACGTGACACGGTCCCGCATGGAAACTCGGCACACTGCATAACATACTTAAAAAGAAAAATCCCAGGAATTGAATATGTAAGGGAAACGCACTGGGAAACCTCCCATGTGACACTTCGTAAATTCGCGGCGGCCCTACGCAATTAGCACGGATGACGATTCGGTCCGACAGTAACCGGCCACGCCCATCCAATCCTAACCTCCATTATGATGTTAATAAAACGCCTAACCCACTGTCGTAATGAACGCGCACACACATTCCGAACGGCAATCGTGGAAGGGAATACTAATTCCGGCAATCGTCGACGCTGACATTCATGTAATTGAATCCATTATTCAATCCGACCCCTTTTTTAAATGGCGAACCGAATATAATTTGAATTCCGCTGCAAAATGATGTGCATAAAATCGAAAAATTAAAACCCATATAAGATCAACGAATTTCTCATGCACATCCGGACGTAAAACAGTATATTATATAGTTCGATACTAGTTAAATCACTAACTCAATCAAACGCAATTCACACCGCTAATTTCGCAATTGTATCAGCGGCTAACACCGAGCTCATTAGTCGGCTACATCGCTGATTGACAAACACAATATATGCGTGTTTGTACAGGCGTACGGGGGAGTGGGAGGTTAAACAGTATTTGCACTATGGCATAATACGGTTAACAGCAAACGTAGCCTGATCCATTACATGTATCCGACGGAGAGTTTTCCAGTATGTGCTCGGGGCAAACAGGAGAAAACTAAATAAAACTCCGCGTCGCTTAACTCTGGGACCGGGGAGACATCTGAATGATTAAAGTGCGATGGCAGAGAGGTGGTGGCAGAGGCCGTGGAGGCACTCGTTTCGGGGGTGTGCCCCGTCATTATTGCGCCCTTTCGCAAATTTCCAGTGTCAATTATTCAGCGTTTAACCGTAGGCAATGGCCGTGGACCGGCCCGGAACAATGCTACGGCTGTGGAAACGTGTCTGTGGCAGTAATGAGGTGGGCACGGCCGAAATGCATCTCCGGTGCCAGACTACAATGGATAATGGCCGCGTTCCTGATGGAATTCTTCAGGGCCCCGATGGGATCGCATATCGAAACCGGATATAACACTGTAATCCCGTGGCCGAAACATTTAGTTATGCGTTCAAATTTGCATGTTGAAAATGACCAGTACATTGCAATAATGAGATTATTGAAACGACATTATTCAATTATACCGTATGATTAAATATTTATTAATTATTCATAAATTAAGCAGAACACTCAGCATAATAATATACATAATTAATGTACCGCCCTGTAAATACGTTAATGTATGAATTTGATACACAATATTAACACATGGTTGTCAGATCGTTTTATTAATTCAATCCTGTCTGAGGTGAATATTTTATTCGCACTGATGGTTGCAGAAAAAACTTCATATATATTTTTCTAAATATATACCCATTCTATACAACGCGTATAAAGATAACGAGAGAACGATGAAACTTACATTCATAAATAAACTGTTGAGCCTATTATGGACAAAAAAAAATTGTCGGCGTACATTTAAAAATAACGCGTATATTTAGAATTACAACACAATACAGTACAGACTTACAAAATAAACCTTACAAAAATAAAGTTTAGATCGGATACAAAGTTTAAATTAGAAATATAAATATTTTTTTTTTATAGGTGGTTAACGTAACCCTGACGATGGAGTCAATTTCGGACCCCAATTTTATGATTTTATTTATGATATGAATAACTCTTTTAACATGTCAAAAAAAATAATATTATAAATGACCATTGGCCTATATTGTCCGCAATTGTATAAAAAAAATAATACAACAATATTCGCTTCTGTAGCCACAGGCGCGATGTTTTTTCTCGTTCGCATCCGGTGCGATGTGCCAAGTGAGAGTAAAACGTCGCGTGACGATTTCATCCATATCCTTGGTTCAATTTCAACGCTTGGGGTCTATTTTCCATAAAAATTAGACCGCTCGGACTACGCGCTTGTTTTTGATCAGCTACTATTTTTTCAAGTCGAGAATAGTTTTTGAGTTAGGATCATCATTTTTAATTGTTTAAATTATCTCTGGAATTGTCATCATCCATCACCCTTAATTTATGTCAAAATGTCTAGTATTTACATATTTCTTTGTATGTTTTTTTTGGTTTGAACCAGTGTCTTGGCTTGTAAGTAATAAAAAAAATCCGTTTTGATATTTAAGTTAATAACTAATTAGTTAATTTAGTACTAGGATAGATCAAGCATCCGGCGAAAGCTATGAACTACGGAAACTCTTGATGACACTGGTTAGGTAGTGATCCCCTGGGATTTTAAAAATCCTTATAAACCTATATATAGGTGAGTGGCATTTTTGTCATGTCATTAATCTATTGTAAAAATACATTTTTATTATATTTTTAAACGTTCTTTTTACTATAATAACGTTCCCTAATTGTCAACTAACAAATAAAAAATAAAACATGTTGTAGTACCAAATTTCGCAATTAATAATCGAAAATGGCTATAAAAACAACATTTTCGCGCGGAAAACTTAATAATTTAACATTATACAAGTATGATAAATAGAAAAAAAATATTTAATATTGATACATTTCGAGAGCTTTAGATTGCCTAACAGCGTTTTCCCCAAAACTCTCTTACGCAGAATAAAATTAAAGCTTTCGCATTTCTCCCCTGCCTCGAAATGAGTCGAGTATTCGAGCATTCTGGTTGAAAACATTATTCAATACCATGCAAATCAGGTAATTCCATTGGTAACTGAGGCAATCCAAGACCTGAGCAATCAACCATGGCACTATATTTTTACAATATTTTTTTATTTATATCCAAAAGTACGCTAGATTATTGCAATCCACAGTATTAATTGGCATTATCTAATTGAATTCTCGTTTCATTAATTCATTTAAAGACAAAATATGAGACACAACCACATTCGATCAATGATCCGGATTAGCGAATTAAAAGATCTCCGTGCAATTCATGAGATTCTGCCGTGCCGTTCGTTCCATTAGCGAGAAAATTTTACGATCTCACGCTAGGAGAGTTAATCTCGGACAAATGCGATTTAATACATTATACCGTATTAAAAATATATTATAAATCATATTTTATCCGTACATAATTTCCGCGGCCATTATTATCCGGACATTTAATATCCGCTGAGATGTAATTAATACGAAGCTCGATAAAGCTTATGAAACTTGTACGTCAGCCGTGCTTTAAATATAAATGATCCGAACGGGAGACGCTCATGCGTAAGCTCAAATTAATAATAAGGTGTTAAAAATATATACATACATACATTGTGGAAATCCATAAATAGCGGGAATTATAAACGTACCTGAAAAAGAAAATTAATTATTTAAAAACCATTAAGAAATTTGTAGGTAAATTTATTTTTTATAAATGTCGCGTTGCATATCAATAATGAAAAGTTTGACAATTGCCAAATTAAAAGGCGTCCGACGAAAAAAAATCTGGAAACGAGCCATTCATATTTGCCGTTTTGCGGTAGCCACGGATAGCGGCGCTTTTGCACAAATTTATTTGCGTAATCTGCGTTTCGAACTGCACGCTGCAGCTTTCGTAATGCAGAATTTTGCGTTCGGAGCTTTCGGATCCAATATATTAAATGAAAAATCGCAATAAAAGCCAATGGTGCGATATCAACCGATGCAGCGCTCGCCGTCTGTCGCCAAATGTTTGTTTCGCAATTCATTTAATTGCAATGCTAATAATTGCGATTGTGCGAAATTCTCGATTGGGAGTGTTTTTCTTTTACATTGCAGTAGTTATGTATTTATTATCAATAATCATAACGTATTTGAATAGGAGAATGCTTGCGTCTGTCCATAATGGTCTATCTCTCAGAGTGTTTAGTGGTCGTCCACATCAATATCAAATGTTATGTGATTAAACACAGCCGTGATACGAGAATTGGTTGTAGTACGTTCATGATATAACACTTATGTAAATTTGATTTACGAATCACGATTCCATTATATCTCACACAACATCAATAATACAAATCTACATGCGTGCGCGTGAAGGCGACCGCGGTGGGCGTAAGACAGGGGTTGGGGTGGAATAGGGGGATGTCCAGCTCGATGATTTATCGAAAGGACCCTTTCCCCGGGAGACGGGCGACTCAATCAAATGACCCGGACCACGCGGCCGCTCGAGATATGAGCGACTCTGAAAAATTGCTGAGTGGCCGTGATATATCGCGAGGCCCGTCGCAGAATCGATAAGTCGGGGGGTCGTAATAAACCAGGATTATGCTGATTATTCAGCAAACGGAGACGTAGGCCCTTTCAGCTACGCGCGCTCAGATAACGGCTACATTTTTCTTGCGGGGTAGGGGGTTGGCAGGGGGCAGATGAAGCAGTTACCCGAGGGTGCTTACGGGCCTGGGACATTTTTTACGTTCAACGGCGACAAAATTCAAATTCCTCCATCTTTTTTTACACCGCTGGTAAGTGAGCCCCTGAAAATATGACCGGTTTAAGTAATAACTCAGACGTGGCCCAATGAGTGTATTTTGAGAAAAGCGTAATTTTATCTGAATGAATAATACAGGCTGATTAATTATGGTAACGTGAAAAAATTATATTGAAAATCTGATAAATACAATCTATATCGCTTGTGAGGAAAAGATATTTTCATACATGTTGGAAAAACGCTGTTTTAAAACTGTACTTCTTATAGGAAAACAGAAAGACTGTTTAAATGTCTAAGTTTGAAACTATTTTTTTCTAAAAACGTGAAGCGTATCACGGAGAAATATTTATAATGAAACAAAGTCATTAGTGCTTTGTTGAGAATCTATACAGTCAGATTTAAATTTAAATCGAAGAAACCAAAACAGACATATTTTTATCGTGAATATTACCGTTTAAGCCCTGAAAAAGTATATGGTCTAACATGTTTTTCGGAAGTTTTTGGTTTAGACACTGTATCCTTAATAATAAATCTAAATTTATGATATGAAAAATAAATGTAATATAATTGCATCCGGACAAATACATTGTTTTTCTATTCGGTAGCTCTAATACATATTTTAGATGTGTTATGTCTTATGATTATATATTTAGACGTTTTAACAAAAATCTTTTAAAACAATATTATATTTCATTTTTGTATTGATATACCATTTTCTAAATAAAAACTTTATTACTTGTCGTAATTATAATTCGAAATCTAAGAGTCCAGAATAGATCCTTCCTTATCAAATAATTATTTGTTTATTCAATGTTTAGAGGGTCTCTTTTTAATGAGTATTTAATGTGAGACGCAATGCATTAGTTAAAAAGGTACGTGTTCTTAGTATAACAGAATCATCCCCGAGGTCTAATAATCTAATTAAACTCTGCATTCACGATTCTAACGACCGAACATTACAGCCATTGTTATATTTATGTAGTATATATTTATTTTTCTTAAAAATTTACCAATCGCTTTAGTTCTGAAAGCGTCTAGCCATACATACAAGTAAAAAGAAATTGACTCTATATCGCTACCCTTTTCAATTGCATTGATATTCCCCCATCTCATGGGATTCGTCTACTATGTGCCAAAGAGATTCAATAATAACAGCATTATAAAAGTGAAGATATTTTAAAATATTTTATTACATTTCGAGCAATATCAATAGCCTGCATAACTAACTTACTATCATAAAACTTCACTACGTCTATCGCACAACATCGCCAAAAATAAAATTGTAAAAAAACCGAATAGCACCACATTTATTCAACAGCCGAGTGGAGGGGGTAGAGATTAAACGAGGAGGGGAGGGGGCGTTAATAAACGTGCAATATCGATCTAAAAGCAAACAAAGGATGGTTCGAGCGATACCACCAAGTGGGAATGCATTTTACATTGTATCCCGGATAATGGATCCCAGCAAAACGTTGACAACAAAAGGCCACCGCTTTAATCCATAGCCGTTTAATTGAGTGCTTACACTTCTTTTTCATACGGCAAAAGTCATAAAACCGTGCTGAAAAATTACCCTTGACCACCTAAAAGTGTTGAGCTCGTTGAAATTGTCGAGCATGCACAATAGAACCGGATCTTTGTTCAATCACTCGAGAAATGGAAAGCGGGCGACAAGACAAACAAGGGTACATGCAAAGTGGAATTCTTTGGAAATAGTTGTGGAATTTGGACCGGACCCAATATCACAAATGTAATTTGATGGAAAACTATTCGAATCGTGTTACATTGGAAATGCGTATACAACAGTTGTGATGTTTAAACTAATAAATACACATCAGTCGAGAAAAACGAATTATACGGCAAATAATATTAATATTAAATAGTATTTTGGGGAAAATAAAATATTTAATTTATATTCCCACGTATCGCATAGCAAATAAAGACGCAGAACCAATTTCAAATAAAATTTTCAAATCAATATTAATAAACAAAAATAACACAATCTAATTCCATACATTAATAATTAAACAAGGAAATTTAATAAATTGAATTGGGCAACCGAATAATTATCAATAATTCATTAGCAAATGCAAGCCAGCTCCGAAATAGAGGAAAATGCTATTAGGCAAACCGCAGGATTAAAGGAGATAAATGCATGCAATTAGAAGAAGTGAAAACCATTTGTTATATATAGGAAGAGAGGGTTAAAAAAGCTCACGCTTGGAAAAGGAGCAAATTGTTTAATATATTCAGGAGGGTGATGAAAATTGAGTATACATAGAATAGCAAACAATTTTACTAAACCAAATGAAAAAATAATACATCCAACCTTCGATCAAGATAAATGCAGTTAAATTATTCTTTAAAAACTTTATTGAAAAAAATCGTATTCTTTACATTTTTTTTAATCTATTGCAAAAAAGCTGAGAAATTGCCAGTGCAGTTTATAAATATAGAGAATCTTCCGAATTATTTGATAGTCCATACAATAAATAAGTGGCAACATTTATTTACAAATTAGATTAATACATGTTTTGTCCTAGCGACCAAAAGTTATTAGAAGTTATTATTATTAGCCTTCTGTTCAATTATTTAACATTTGGAAAAACCAAATATTAAATTGTATTTTTAAAAAAAATAATTAAACATGTTAATTACATCTAGGAATGAGGAATTGAATAGCATAGGCATTGGAAGACGGTATGGAAAAATTATTTTTTTACTAATATGAGTTATTTGTTGACGAAATTATCTAAGTGAAATTAATAATTATGTTAAATGAAATCAAAATGAAGACATGACGCTGATTGTTATATTGAATTTATTTATAAACAAGATAACAGAAATTCTGGTTCTATTTAACAAGTAACTTTATAAATATTGATCCGAACATCTAACATACTATCAAGTTTCAGAAAGATTTAAAGTTATCTGTGTGCGAAATCAAGAAATTAAAAAGGATAATATAAAATGTAACCACATAAATTAATTATAAATTATGTATAAAAGATAAATACAGACGGACATGAAACTGATGATGAAAAATTGCTATAGCAAGGGAGCAGCATAATAATTTTATTTTCTATTTTAATTACTTGTGTATTATTATAAAACTATTTACCTATATAAAAATATGTATTCACCATAGTTCTATTTATTTGTTGATGTTGGAAGGGTATTAACGCCTTTTTTAAAGCTAGCCTTGCGTTTTTTATGCGCTTTATACCCCGATTTACTCGTTTTTACGCGAAACCTATCTACCGCGAAATCTGGGAATGGGTCTCTACACATATTACATATATGGTCAAACTATACTTTCGGGTTACAACAATACATCTCTCATATAAGCATGTGAAAATACACCGACTTTATATATCTTATATCTAACTTATGTATGTACATTTCAAAATTTCCATTACTTTTTATAGACATTGAAGTTCGGGCTTAGACTCTAAAAAATAAATAAAGTCGGGGAGGGGCCGGGGAAACAATCAATTATTGAAGACCCCCCAAACGAATTTCATCCGAAAGAGCCTCGATGCGAAATCCACGTATGTTCACCTATCATTAATTTATATTCGACTCCCATTCAGCGGGGAGTCGTATAATGTTGCCACCTAGAGAGAGAACGAGATGGAGGGAGTGTATGGTGAATGGTCCATTGACAGGGTTGAATCGGGAGGATAATCGGATAAAAAAGAAAACGTTTCACGGTCAGAAGCGAGCTGAGACGCGTACATATGTTGGATCGATACCTTAACGACATGAAAATTGTAAGAGAACCATTCAAAAGTCCTCATCTAAGCCTACCCCAGTTTTCGTTTAAAAATAAAATTGTATATTTTTAGGTTTTATTTACATGGAAAGACATAACATTTTATGAGGTCAATGGTTTTAATAAAATTGTTGCAATTTATGACTGATACTAAAATATTTACGTAAAAAATTCAAAAATAACTCGATTTCATCACTTTAATGTCCTGAGCGGGCTTCACATTGCTGAAAATAAATTGAATAGAGCACCGTGTCTACATTATTCGTTATATTTTCATATTTTTTTACTATTATTACATCAAAACTCGCAAAAATTTATACAATAATAATACGTCATGTAAGATGAAAAAAAACTTATTTTTATTATAGAGATAGCCGACTTCTTTATAAAACGAAAGTAATTTACTTGAAAAATGCCTCGTATCTCCCGGGAATGTTTTTATGTCGCAAGAAAACTTTTTTTTTATTTAAAATCTTACTTTTAGTTACCAAAAACAGTTCTCGTATATTGTTTATATGGTATATGTACGCATCTAATTTTGATTTTTATCTCAGAGAAGATCCCTCGAGATTTCAGCGCGGATAAAAGACATATTTTCTTGTCGATGAATTTCGATAAATTGAGAATATAATAAAAGTTATATGAACGTAAATGGCAGGCACTCGATCCGATTGACTCACACACGCAATGTTGAACGACATGAAACCATTAATTTAGAACAGAAAAAATATAATATATTATAAAAGCGTTGGTTTTAGGCATCATAAATGACACCCCCAGAGGATCATGCGATCTAATTTAGCGACTGTCTAGTACAAAACGAATTTCAGTTAATTAAATACCTTGAATTAATCAACTGAGGTAGTATGTCATAAATATCGTGCAAAATTAACAATTAAATATTAAAGAGTATATTTTTAAAAAAATATCACGTGTGCGTGGATTATCTCGATGAGTGATTTTCTTCAGCTGTGACCCAAATCTCCCAACAGAGGGATTTCCAAGTCTAACTACCAGAAAACTGTATAAATCATACATGTAAGCTTGTATAGGGACGAAGCCCTCCGGATAGGATTGCCTGCGCCTATAAATAAAATATAGCATTTGAATTCCGATATTTATCTAGGAATTCTGAAGTGGTTCCGCTTCAAGTATATAGGGCGCGAGATAAGCGCCAACAGGGCCGTAAAACAAAACTGTTGAAAAAGAGAGGACCGACCGGGAGCCGGGGGGTGGATGGGAGGAGAGCAAGGGTCCCGGCGCAGTTTATGCGATCCACCGTCCTGCTAGAAGGACGGTGGAGCGGTCGCTCGTAAATTTTATTGAAGAGTCTTTTCAGCAAAATAAATAAAACAAACGCCGGACAGTTTGGTAACGCCCTGTGAAACTTTAACGAGGCATTCTTCTTCTTCCGCGGGGAATGAAATTAGCTCGGCGGGTGTTCAGGTGTTTTGCGGGTGGATTCTCAAATCTACCCAATGGGAGGTAGGATTCGGATAAGTTTGTTAGTCGCACAAATTGTTCTGAAATTGTAGCCCCCAACAAAATAAGTTTATATCTTTTCAAAAAAGTATTTAAAAAAAGATAATCGTGACAATAAAATATGTTTCATTTTCAAATAAAATTGTCCATATACCTATACTCAATAGATGACGTATTGTATATTAATATAATATATTAAATACTGGCGACCAATTATTAGCGTAAAGGACGAGACATGGTAAATTAATTTCATTAAATAAAAATTCTAGTAAGCTGAAAATGTGCAAATCGATATATGAGTCTGCAAAATGCAATCATCAATCTTAATTATAGTAATATAAAAGAGGCTTAAAATGAAAAAAAATCATAAACCTAGAAGCCAAAATAAATAAAACATATGTTTTTAGCAGACTGAGCTTTCACACATAATAAAAAAAAATCAATTTGAATAAAAATGTAAAAAAGTACAATTATATCATTAAGGAGCATGGATGCGTAATAAAAATTCTCGGTAAACATAATTGTTTTTATATTTTATGAATAGTCCGTAACTATTATTAATACATAAATTCAATTAAATTTTAATGAACCGTGACGTTCGTGGATTCGTGAAACAGTGCAGCACGCCGGAGTGCTCCGTTCCAATTTAACTCTATATTAAATATATATATTATAAAATTATTTTAATTTAATTTTAGTAAAGTTTTATTTATTTAACGGCGTATATAAATCAATACAAGCTACGACACAGTTTAAATAAAACCGTAAATTATTAGAAAAAATATGCAACATTAAAGATATTATTAAAATCATTTCGCACTTTTAACCTAGCCGTACTGATGGAGTATACTGAGTACCACATTTTTTTTACTTTTCTCGAATAACTCTTTTATTATAAATCCTACATGTCAAAAACTTTTTGTATTCGTCTAATTGAATAAATATAATAATGAATCATTGACCTTTATTATACCCAATTGCGAAAAATAAATAGAAACACAAATATAGGGTGCTGTTACCACGTGCGCGATATCTTTTTTCGCTCGCATCCGGTACGATGAGCCGAGTGAGAGTGAAACATACGAGCAATACGTGCTGCGAGAGCTCAATCTGCAGCGAGACATTGCCGAGAGTGTTGGCATTTACGAGTAATATTGATTAGTTAAAAAATCCAAAATATCGACCAAATTATAAAACAAATCATGATATTATCATTATTTAAAGAATAATCTTTGTTTTTTTAATGTATTTAAAAATATGGACTTGGTCATCGATAGATCTTTGAAGCGTACCTTCAAATACTTAAAAAAGCCTCTTTCAGTAAGGACTTGCCTGTTATTATGAAATTGTATAACAAAAAGAAACCTAAAACTGTACAAACTAATTTGAACATAGTATACTCCAAAATAATTGTAATTAATTTATTTAAATTTTAATATTAAATCATGGCAAATGTCATCTAAATATCAAATTAACACGTTGACTGCTAACAACACGCCTAGCGCATTGACAGCCATTGTAGAAATAATAAATTCAAAGTAGCTACAACTTAAACATGATTTATTATTTAGCATTTAATTAGAATTTTGACCCGGTGGCTGCTGAAACATCGATATATAATTGATTTAATTTAATTTATGCTAGTGAGAGAAATCGCAGTAGCGCAAGGGCTAAGTACTGATGTAATTAAACAAGGTTAACGTAATAATATATGTATTTGTATTTTAAATAATTATAACAACACCCATGAATCGCGAAAATCCCGAGATCTTTTGGGTATGACGATTTATACGGTATTAATCCAGTTCAATTTTATTATTACAAGCTTAGCCACGATTTTTTACATTTAATTAAATTATTTTCTCTAGAATAATTTGTTTTAAAACCGTTTTCCTATATATGTCTGGTGTAATGTGTTGTATATTACACACAAACATATTTATCACACTTTATGAATCAAACAATCAGGTTAATTACGACGGTATTTTTATTCTGAAAAATATCACGACACCGGCAAAATTCAACATTCATAATTTATCACAATGACGCATTAGTGAATTAATTCGAATATTCAACCGGCGAACAACGGCAAATTCCCATAAATTTAACAATTCGCTTACGGGGGTGGACTAGCAGATAGTGTCCCGCACTAATGATACATTGATACAGCGGAGCCTAGAGGTAAAATTTTAGCGAAACAATGTTCAAATGTTGACATGGCAAATAACAGGCCACAAGAACCACCAGTTAATCAATTTACTTTGGCAAAAATTGCCGTGCCAATCAACGGAATATACGTATATTTGATTGAGCAATTAAAAAATAAATAAATAATGAATGCTGATTAATTAATTATTAGCGCGGAATATTTGAATATGATCACCGCTTTGTGTGCACAGAATCGGTAAACGCTTTAAAATCTCCACGCTACAAATTGTTCGAAATGCGCAGTTTTAGTTAATAATTACCTAATGAATAGCCAGGGCGCCCGAATTACTGGGCAACATGATAGTCGACAATTTTCAGCCCTGTTCGCGGACTACATCGGTTTAACACAGTCATAAAAGCGATCCACTTGCATTTACCGCACGCTGCACTAAAAAGCTGACAATGACATGAACAAATAATGGAGTTTCCGATGGCGAATTTATGGCCGTATCCGAATTTATGGAGAACGCCATCGAATTTTACGAAAAATATTTTTATTCCAATAAAAGCGAATGTAATTAAAGCGTTTCCGCTAACCATCCCGGGAATATGTGCATTTACAACATAGCGATTATATAATTTGCACGGCACGTTCGAGAGCAGGAGGAGTATTTATTAAAAATTTAAAGGCTTTTCTCAAAATTCAAATGTAACAATGCACCTTTTGACCGATGAGAAGAAAACAGAGCGCAGAGACGTGAAAATAATTTATTCAGAGTGCAATTTGGGGAGGAGGAGGCATGTAAAAACCGCCACGTTATCCGAGCCGGTCCGAGACGAGCGAGTTACTACCCGTGTCGACAGGTATAAACAACAGTTTGACATAAAATATTCACAGACGGAGGGGCGGGGGTACGTGTCTTCCGGCCGACGTAATGGAAGACGTTTGCATCGGTTGAGAAGACAGAGCAATCGTCCGAAACGGAGTTACGACAGGGAGGGTGTCGCTGCAGGGGAGACCCCGACAGCCATTGTTACGCCGTGCTGAAAAAAATATAAAATTAAATAAAAATGCAAAAATATACAGTTTTAGCATCGTCCACTAGTCCATTTTATAGGATCGTGTTGTCGGATAGATAACGGTTATGTGTGAAAAGTTGAACATGCTATGTAGTAGACGTTTCCTGCGTCTTCAATCCGCTATCCAATCGACCGAAAAATAAAACTTTTCCTATTTTAAATATTATTTTCGTTCAAGAGCCAGAAACTTTTTTTATGGAAATACATTTTTTTTTCTTCGCACTTTTCCACGCATTCGAATAAATCCCATTGGATGATTGAACAGAAATATAAATATATTTTATACCTATAAAATGAGACAAAATGAATGTGTATTATATATACATTTAGTATCACTTTTGGGTTAAAAAACAATTTTCTCATTTAAATTAATGTCCAAATACCAAATAAAAAAGCTTATTAATTTACCCATCACAACATTTCTGATGAAAAAGTTTCTTACAATAATTGCCGACCGCATTCCTGAAATATGTTCCCACTAATAAAAAAAAGTGGTCTATAATATACCCGATGAAAATAACGTTTTTCGACATCATTCTTTTTAATGGTCATTTGTGTTTTGGTTGTCGATCTGTTAATATGTATTTAAACGTATATAAAAATAATCCTTGAAGCGAGAGGGTAGTGGAAGAGAAAAATGAGTTCTTACGGATTGAAGCTGAGTGCAAGAAGTTTAAAGAATTATTGTGCAATATTTATAAACAAGGTGAGTGGAAAACACGTAATTTATATGGATGAAAGCAAATCTGTATGGGTAGAATTAATAACATTAGATTAAAATTTAACTTTTCTTTGACATCTGTGAGAAATGGAGTATGTACTCGAACCAATGCTAAAGGGGAGGTACCACTGGAAACTGAACTGAATAGTTCTTAGTTTTTTTCTGAATAGTTGGATTGTAAAAGAATTATTCATTATAGAATTCTTAAATATGATCAGACAATAACGACACAGTTCTATTTTGATAAGCTGGAAAGATTAAAGGAAGATATTCGTAGGTAAAAATACAGAATATTCAATAGAGAAAACATATTTATAACACGATAATGCGAGACCTCATACAGCTCAGAATACTGTATAATATAATTCCAGAATACTGTATAGAATAATTATATTCACCCGACCTGCTCCATTGGACTATCATTTATCTAGATCAATGCAGCACTTTTTATCTGACAACAAATTTAAGAATATCAAAGGAAATTTATATAAATAAAAAAAATGTAAATGTCAAATAATAATTACTAGAAAGATGGAAGGAGGTTTTAGCCTATCTAATGTGAATTTATAATTAATAATTAATATATATTTTCTTAAGTTGACTTTTCATTTAAAAATACATTTTCTTCGAGTACCCTTTATATAATTTAATTCAATGTTTTTCAATAGTTTAAATTATATTTTTTTTATTTTAAGAACAGGCAGTATTTAATATATACTATGCAAAGAGGTCAGGCATTGACACGCGGTTCAAGGGTTACCGAACACTGGATTGGAGATTTAGGAAAACCATAAACTTCACGGTAGCCTGAATTAAATTTAAATAAACATCTACCAAAATCATATGTAAAATATAAATAATATTAAAGCATTTTTAGTATGAATTGTAATAATATATCAGTGTTTCAATATTTTCATATTGAAACAAAAATAATGAAAAACACAAATACAAATTGTTAATTATTTTTTCAGTCTGATCAAACAGAATATTGTGCTTCATACATCACATCAAACAATGGCTGTTCACTTTATTTATTTTTTTCAATTTCATCAAACAGATTTTCCCTTTTGTGATAAAATTAAAAATATGCCATTGAATAATTATTCTGTTTTCGATATATCGAAATTCAACAAACAATATATTTTTAAAAATTGCACATCGAACGAAAAGGCACCAAACATAGATTTAGCTAAACAGTTACGACTAGGCAAACACAGTAATGGTCCGAGATACAACCAAGAAAATAGCGCGAAGAAGAAAAGCGGGACGTACAAAAAAAATAACCCAGGGTTATTCGGCATACACGAAAGAGGGGCCCTGTATACGCATTCATCGATCGCTGTATAAATATTTGTAAGCATTCCATTATTTGCCGTTCGCCTTCCGTTGCGATTTGAATGCTATTACTTTGTGACAGTGGAGAGAATAACAAGAAAAGAAAAACTTTCGCAAGAAAACACAATTCCCGGATGAAAAATAATAACATTAGGGCAAAAACGGCGGTGGTAATTTAATTTTTCACTTTGAACCTCAGGCAGAAGGCAAAACCAGCGGTCACGTTTGTACGTGGGCTGATTAAATAAGCCCGATCCCTGGTTTTATTTTACAGTCACCGGCCTTGGCATTATTAAGGCAATAAATACACTGATTTTCTCAGAAATCTTTAAATCGAATATAATGCTAAATTTAACTTTATTTCATAACGCAGGAATTAATTTTAAATTTATTCAAAAATTAATCAACTAGAACTTAATTTTAAACATGGCAAAATCCCATAAATATTTCTAAAAAAATGTTAAATAACTTTAAATAATAAAAATAAGTTACACATATTTTTGACTGTATGTACAATGGTTTCCAGACTGTTGGATATAATTTATTTTATCGTTTTAGAGTAAATAAAATCATGTTATAAAACTAAATTGATGGATTCATCTTATAAAGGCAGGAAAGTATTTTTCCAGCAATTGAGTCACGTTCAAATAAACCCATATCCGTCAATGTATCCCACGGAATTGATATATGTACATATATGTGACCTTTTCATTTGTATTATTTACCGTACATCTACATCTTACATGCTGAAAAAAATATACAATATTAAAGGTGGAAAACATGAAAATATATTCCGGAGAGAGATAAAACTCTTGATTTATACCTTCGAGATAAAATCTTGCACGTAGTTAATATAAGATTCGGCGTATAACAAAAATTTAAGAAAATCACGTTACGGCGGGGCACTCAAAAATTACGGCGACGATTTCATCGAGGTAATGGACCGCCCGGAATACAGACTCCGCCAGCACACAGGTTTTTAATTGGATTGATATATTTTTGTTTGGGGAATGGCAATAAAGCGATACTACGCGGAAGCAATATGGCATACACGGCTATAAATATATATTTGTATCCCTCCCGCTGGCTCGTAAGATAGATCAATGTTTACAGAGGCGAAGGTCCAAAGCTCGGGGCTTCATTGCCAACGGCTAATGCACAGGGCAGCCGGCCAAGTACAATAGACAAGAAAATCCGGAATTAGTGGAGCCTCGATTCGAGGACCGTTTTCTTTTATGCCTTGCGATTTACTTCCAGCGCCCTTTCTTGTTTGGCGGTAATTTGAAAATAAAGTGAACACCCCACCTCCCTCATCCCTCGATATTTAAGTCGATTTTGTTTGAAAATGTAGAAAAACAAATCAGTATGTGTCACTGAGGAGATAATAATTTAATTCGTATATGTAAAAGTTTTAGCAAACTTTCAAACAACTACATTTTCATTATAACATGACCCAAGATATTACATTTATTACGATATTACGTTCCCTGGAGTAAATTTAACATGCACTTTATTTTTAAATCCAAATTTGACTAACGTCGATCAATATACAGCCAGTTCTCGATATACCACCGTCTCAACTTAATATTTTACTTTAATATTTTTTGGCAAATATTCCCTACCTTTAGAATCCTAAAATGTCTAATCGAATCTAATAAAAGAGAAAAGTGATAGATTTGGGGAATAAATAATAAACCATTATCAGTGGAGTAAAACAAAGACGGAACAATCACGAAAATCTAAATTGTCCCGTCAACTGTGAAAACCTGTGTTATGGTTTTTAGTTAACATGCATATTATTTCGATATTGTAAGTTGACCGCGACAGATCTAAGTTAGTAGTTGGATATGTGTCCGACGAAAATTATAAATTCAGAGAATTCTTTATGACACTGGTCATGGGATATGTAAGTGAAAAAGACACATTACCTCCGCATGTTTAATGAAAAAATATTTATGAATCCTATCCTTAGTTGAATAAATAATTATTAAACAAATAATATAAATTTCAATCCAACTGAAATTATATTAAAAATTAAACAGTGTCGTGGTTTGACACTGTGGGGATTATTAGTGTGAGAGACTAACATTCCCCTTGAATCTGTAGAATTTTTACAATCGTTCTGTAATGCCATTCATCCAGCTCAGTCAAATAAATAACTAAATAAACTGTAGTTCAATATAATAAGAAAAAAAATGCGAAGAGGTAAAAAAAAACAATGAAAATAACGATCGTTTAATTTTGAATAAACAAATTGTAAAATGATTTTAAAGAACTTACAAATTAAAACTTGATTCAGATTAAAGAAGAATGAATTACATTGAAAAAAAAAGATCAAATTGAAGAACCTCAAAAAAATTGTGCTAAATTACATTACATGTTTTGCCCAGACAAACTAACATATATTTATATATACTAAAAATTAGTCCCATCACTGTCGCCAATAGATGTAAGTAACACAGAGGATAAAAATATTTCGAAATAGTTGTGTATATTTTGATAGATAAATATATTGTTTATGATTAAAATTAATATAAAGTTAAAAATTACCGATCAGAATTAAATTTCCTCTATTGTCTATTATTTATACTATTATTTTTTGTATGAAATTTGACTTTATACGACCGTTTAGATTTACGCCTAAGGAACAGACTGTAACTATTTTATTATCCAGTACTTTATATAGAGTATGTCGGTGTTACAGATAACGCGTATCCATGTATGCGTACCATGTGGGATCTTTTGTCGAATTTCCTGTGATGGACAGGCCCGGTTCAGGTGTTCCCGATAATGAATAATTTATTATTTAAGCCAGCTAAGAGCGGTCAGGGGCCTGTTACTAATTAATATTGACAAAGCGGATAAAAGGATTACAGGTTTTATGTGTTGTCCGAAAGAGGATATTATACAGGGTGAAATCCATTTCCTGAAATGGAAACTCATATTTTAATAATAAAAAAAAAGAAAAGTGTCAGGTTCTTCGTGAATTGTCTATAATAAAATTACCATAACATGATGAAAATATATATGTACATAATGAGGAACCGCTGCTTTATTCAATACATGCAAATCAATAAATAAATTCCTTGCCTCGTGTCGAATTATACAGGAAAAAATTCGATTCAGTGAAAAAAAAGTGGTGGAAAATGGGGTTACGTCCGTGACATCGCAGACGCGTCAATGTCGTGATTACATTTATTTTCCAATTTGCGAAAACTCCAAAATGAATTATTAGCATTGGAACACAGGAGAAAACGAAAATCTCACACGGATCGCAGACGGGCGGGTTTAAATCCAGGAAACGATACTTTAAGAGAAAATCCCCGTAAATCCAATCAAGCTCCTGGACCATGAAAGCGTTCCCCTTTCCACTTCTTGTGCGGGAAGAGGCGAGGGCAAGGGTTACCCCCACTCTTGCATTAGGTGTCATTTCACCCTCGAGAAAACAATTACTTTGCTTTCCCACACCATAATATATCGCGTTGCATTGGGCACGCACGTGGCGAGCAACATTGCAGGGGGTAGCTACTGGTAAGGTCCTGTAATCTCTAGGGATCTTTTAATCAAAGGTCTCAAATGAAGTACGAATTTGATAATAAACAGGATAACGTGTTCCACAAATTGTTACACGCATTCGAATTATAAATATATTGCATAAATATCAATTAATAATTAAACTTAAACATCAACTGGTGTTTTTTCAGATCTTCGAACCGATATTTTTCCCATTTCAGTTATTGTTTAGAAAAAAATTACAAGTGATCATTTTTTATTTTTTTAAATGTAATGATTATAACATTTTATTCCTTTTTTGTAATAGGTATACTACTTAAATTGATACAATGGTGTAAATAAAATTAATAATTAATTAAAGATATAATAATTAATGTTGAATTCGCTCAAAATTTATTTAAAATATAAAAAAATAAAATGAGGTAAAATTGCTGAATAATACTAACAATAATAAAATAAAGGACAAGCGGTACGTGACTCAAATAGCTGTGCGTCAGTATGACTGAGCAACAGTGGGTTGGTATAACTGCACCGAGTCGCAGCGCGACACAGCCCATAGCGGCGAGACCCCCCCTCCTCGCATTCCGCTACCGATCTGCATCCATCCAATACTCGACGCTGGTAGCGCTGACAAGCAGATAGCGCTCTTGCACTACATCGCGCGAAGTAACAATATCCGCGGAATAGGCACCGACAAGATTAAAAGCTGTGCGTCAGTATGACTGAGCAACAATGAGTCGGTATGACTGCACCGAGTCGCAGCGCGACACAGCCCATAGCGGCGAGACCCCCCCCTCTCGCATTTCGCTACCGATCTGCATCCATCCAATACTCGACGCTAGTAGCGCTGACAAGCAGATAGCGCTCTTGCACTACATCGCGCGAAGTAACAAGATCCGCGAAGTAGGCACCGACAAGATTAATACATATTATATTAATATTTTCGTATGCATAATAGACGTCATAATAGGAGTCGCATCCCGCAGCATCCGATCAGACCGTAAATTAAATACGAATTGACCCTAGCCTCGTCTGATTATTATTTTTACAATCCGTGCATTGGGGGATCGACTTCCGAGTTTATGGCTGGCGACCTGACCCGTATTCGAAGAGCCAAGATAACCTAGAAAACGACCGTCACAATCCTGACATCAGGATTAAGACGGGAATGTCTCTATTGGACATCGCGAAGTGTCCTCCAGGTGACAAAGTCCCGCCTCAGGATTAGAAGATCATTTAAATAATAATAATACATAATCAATAGACACATATTATTATATAAAAATATATTTTTCATCAATTTGCTTGGGGGTGCTGCAGCTCCGCAGTGTATATAAACGAACCGTCCCTGATAATAATTAAAACTAACAGTATATATAATATAATAATAATATCATTTATTAAACGAAACAAATTCGTATATTCACGCTTGAATTATAAAGGATTCTTGGGTATATTTATTTATAATTGGAATTGAGGAAAGTTTCCTCTAATTATTAATATATCTTCCAATTTATTTTCATTTAAACTATTTATATTGTAAAATAAACTTTAAAACAGAGAAGGATCTTTCAACACTAACTTTGTTGTTGAAGCTCCTAAAATATTGTGATGACACGCGTGTTTGAACACGTACCGAACCGAAATAAACCGATATTATTTCGGTTCATCTCGGATTTTCCTTTCGACAAAAATAACGGATTTTCCGGTATCACATTTCAGGTGAAATTTCGTTTGGCTTTGCATCTCATTTTAATCATATGATGAGAACATCAGAAGAATAAAATACGAAATATATCAGTTCTGAATATTACTCCATTCGTATATATTCGATAAAATAAAAGTAGACAATGTGCTGAAAAAAGTTATAACAGAACCCGACAATGAAATAAAGGCTATAATGTTATTTCAGAATATCAAAGTAAGAAAGACGACGGACCATCATATTGTAATAAGTTTTCAATGGAAACTCCAGAACAAAGGGGGTCAGCTTTGTGGGTGTCTTGTGGCGCACTATTTAGACATAATAGGTAAGGAGAATAGCTCTATATAGGGTAATAAATACCCAATAAAGGTGTCGGCAATACAAAAAAAAACTTTCCAGAAGGTACTTTCGCGTGAATGGTGTACCGGCGGAGAATAAGGAGAATTCTCATATATACGCGCGATATATTCTATCGCTTGATTTATAACACGGATTTAGTAATAAAAATGAAAGAAAAGTATATGTGTTGCAGATTTCTCCGGGAGATATAGAGATGGGATGGGGTATAAATATAGTATAATATTTACTAGATAGAGCCGGTTAATGCTGGCTTGGCAACGCTCCCAATGCCTCAAGGCAGATTCTAAGGAAGTGAAAATAGTAAGAAATATCCTGGAAAGAAAATTGCATATATTTTTTTTAACCTGATATCGTCTGAATTGCGAGATGACTTTGGCAAGCGTATTCGAATACGAAACAATTTACAAGTAAATGGCGGGAAAATTTACGCTTAATTTAAATGATCGATGTACCATCGTATGAAAACGGGTTGTAACATCTAATAATGGATGTTTTTATTTTGATTTGCAAAAAAAAAAATTGCGAAAAAATCGATGGTAGGTATTCTTGTGTGATAAATTGTCAAAAGATGACATAAAAGCGAAAGTAAAAGAAAATTTTCGGAAGTGTGTATCCATAAAATAACAAGGAAAATTTATTATTCCCATTTCTATTCGGCAATTTTATCGGAAAACGGGGAAAACCAAATATGAAAGAAATAAAACTCATTTATTTACGACTGCGACAAAAAAAATATTGTATCGGCAATGTATGCAAAAATATTCATTCAAATTGTGTCTCGCGAAATCGAATTAACACTTTTCTATTGCAGCACAAATGAGTACGACAGCGTGTAAAATATTGCAGCAGCCGTTTTCTTTTGTTTCTCTGCATTGTCTGGGAACAAGTTTGATGGGATTTATATTATCTACGTAAATCCAGCAGGTTTGTTTAGTACTTTTGCTTCGCTTTCCAGACACACCGACTCCAATTTATACATACATAAATTTGTCCACGGCTGCACAATACTTTTGCAGAACACCACTCTTATATAGTAAAGGCAACGCCACTTCTCAAACTTGAATTAAAATGTACTACAGCTCACTGAAGCCAACTTTCCAGCACTGAAATGCCCTTGGCCAATTTTCTACTATACAATAAGTATTTTTTAATTAGACCGGAACTGTTAATTAACGAACGAATCAATTAGGAATTCTACGAACCGTCTTTAAGGAGCTTGGGACCTACTGGAATGTATCGTACATTCAATATAATATTATATTAAAGAGCACAGAGATATAACATAATCAAAAATAAAAACAAATACACATTAAATTATGCATAGGAATTCATGAGTATATCTAATCATGAATTTCTATGCATAATTTACGATACTGGATGTTATTTAAAATAAATGAATTAATAAGAGTTAAAAAAAAACATAGCTTCATGTCGCTCCGATAGATGAAAAAATTGGATTTTCCATCCCTTTAAATTTGACAAGGATCCGCAGATATTCCGTAATTGGACACAGGACACCAATTCCAGAGAAAATTAAAAATTTACAGCGACAGATAAAATTAAAAAAAAGATCTAATATAAAAAAGTAACGGCCGTTAAGAAAATGGGGCCACACACCAGAGGAGTTTTCAGTTTGCTCGGCCGCACCATAAATTTCAAATTCATTACAAAGTTCCGAAGTATCTTTTGTGCAGGGGTAACAAAGCGGGGCTAGAATATTGGTTCAGATTGTTGCTCGGGGTAGAAACGAACGAACGTGGAAGAAAAAAGAATCCGGGAGAAATAGACATTGGGGGGTGGGTCCATGATCCAGCACATAAATTCAGCAAACGGCTATCCAAACTATCTCCAAATACCTTTTCTGGGTCAGATTAAATTACGCGATCAAATGATATTTATGCAAAGAACTTCCGCGGCATCCGCGACTTGAAAATATGAGACCGCGTAATCTGCTTTATTAAAATATATGTTGGCGGGGAGTAGAAAGTTTTCGCATAACGTGGCCGAAAGAAAGGTTCGCGGGACACAATGGTGACATGTAAACGGTGGATGCTAGGAAAGGGGTCAGAGGAGGTTAATAATGTTTCGGGAAAATCACAAAAGGAAAATGGGTCAAATAAAACGGATGAGTGGAAGTTGTCACAAAATATATTTATGTTTTGAGAAGCGCGCGAACGCAAGTCAACAAAGTAAATTTGTGTCGGCGGATGAAAAGGTCATAAGACGCGAACGTAATAAAAAAAAGTTTAGAAATTTCCATACATACGAGCGTAAGATAAACTAGATCAGTGTTAACCTTTTTAGTATCGCGGAACTCTCATAAAGTGTCACAAATACAACAGACCTCCCGAGGGGGTATTCTCATTTGAATGGCCAACAATGAGGCAAAATTTTATACTGAAAATTTTTCAAGCGAAATAAAAATCTGGTAGTACAAATTGTGCAGATGTTATTCAATTAAAATATATGGTAAATTAATACCATCTATGAAAAAATAATAAATAAAAAATGAACGAAATAACGTATTTATAATAAAAGCATTGATTGGAATTTTTTATTAGAAAATAAATTAAACACAAAATAAATTGTATTTCTGAACAAAAATAATGATTTATCAATTCTTCAGTCATATAAAAATAATTCTGCAATCTGTTTTATTTAAAAAAATATCACAAATGTGTTAGAGTTAGTGAAACTGTATGCAATGTGAAATTTTAGTCGAAAGAGAGCGCATTTCTAAAATTGTGTATGAATTTCAGTTATGATAAAATATTTTAATTATACCAACATGTATCCAATTAGCAAATATTGACATGTGAAATCAATTTGATTATTCAAACATGTGTTCAATAAATTAAATAATAGTTTCCAAAATTGAAGAGCCTGCGGGTCAGATTATGTTTTCGACAGGGACCAACCATATTTCCCAACGATATAGAAAAAAATATTAATATATTTAAAACGTTCGTTTATCAGCAAAAAACGATTTGATGAAATTATCACTAAAATTGAATATATTGTGTTTATAATAAAACAGAGTCTAATTTCACATCACACAGTTAGTTCTTAGTGATAATTATCCGTAGCATTGTTTCATGTAAAAGAGTTATATTTTAATTAAATCAAGCGCCTACTAATCAAAGTACATCACACAGGTGAGGCCACAAAGACCATAATCTGATATCGCACAACTTCATTCTACTTTATTAACATAATTGAAGTTGAGTAATCCTGTTCGCCAACGAGTATTTCATTAGACGAGATCTTGTCAAGCCCTTTGAACATTATTATTCTTCAGAGATTATCAACAAAGGAAAGGGCCGCATTAAATTAAATATCCCCTGCGCGAACAGGGTAAGGTTGGTGTTTAAAAAAAAGCACAAACATCCCAGAATAAGCTAATTAGCAAAATTAACAGGGGGAAAAGTATAAAAATCGACGTCGAAAAGAAAAGCCAAAAAGAAAAAAAATACGAGAGAAGACTTTAAATAATTGACGGGGATTGACGAACGACAGACAGTCTTAACCGGATAACCCTCTAACGCAAATGTAATTAATTAAAATTGTCAAAAAAGTTGGATGTGATTCAGATATGATTATCTTCGAAGAAATATCGTCGAGATCGTTTTCACGATTTTTCTATTATGAAATATTCCGAATTTCCAACCGAACATTTTTATGAAGGGCCTAAAATTAATTAATAACTCTAAATTAAAGCGCGGTTGCTGCGTACGCAATATGTTCGGCATAAATTGAACCCATTGCGGACAGATATGAACCGCAAAATATTCTCGCGAAATTCGAAAACAATACGCTTACGCACTCAAACAACGGAACAAAAAAAAATATTAAAATTAAACGCCTCTGAACAATGAAAATTTTTACAAAGAACAAAAACGTGATCGTTCGTAATTAAAATGAATATTTATAAAGCGTGTAAAAAAGGTAAACGGTTTAATTGAATAAATATTTATTTACACGAGCGATGAATTTCAAAAACCGACAATAACATTAGCTGGCACCACACGCAATGAATAATGAAACGAAACCGCGAGAACGCATGTAAAGCGTGTGCAGAAATAAAATAGATGCTGGAATTTAATGTAACTCTAAATTTAGATAAGGCAAGATGTTTTATTTGAAGAAAACGGCAAATAATGTGGTACATGGATATTATTGATACAACAAATTATGTAATCTACATAGACGACCTTCTCAATGATGCGTGACCCTAGCCCTTTTGCTGCTATAATGTACGACTTTGATCATAACCAACATTTTTTAGCAATCACTAAAAACTTCATTTCAACTCATAAACTTGCAGAAAATTGTATTTACGTATGCATTTAAACTAATAATTCTAACCGTGCCGATGGAGTCTATTTAGGATCCCAAGATTTTGATTTTTCTCGAATAACTCTTTTTATTATAAATGCTACATATCACAAACTTTTTGATTTTTTATAAAAAAGTCTAATGAATAAATGGTCTAAATAATCAATGTCCTTTATTGCAATTGCGAAAATAAAATGAAAACAACAACATTTGCATCGGTTGCCACGGGCGTGATGTTTTTTCTCGATAGCATTCGGTACGATGTGCAAAGTGCGAGTGAAACATACTAGTGACACGTGCCGTAAGAACTCAGTCGGCGGCCTGTGCTCAGTCTGCGGCAAGACATCGCCGAGGGCGCACAAAAATGCTTGGGATCTATTTTCCATTTTAAGTAGACCCCCTTCGGACGACGCGATTCTTTTCTAGCCGACATGACGGATTGGTTAAATAGCTATACATTGCGTACTGTAAAGGTCTCAATTAGGACATCGTTGAATTATTTATATACATCGGGTAAGCTATAAAATTTGGAAACCCCTGATATGCCATCAAGACCAAATATCGAATCAAACTATGCTGATTAGTAATCTCACTATTCCAATAGACTGAAACGGAAGAATTTTGATAGGTGTAATAATAAGTGATAATCCATGAACTTCACTCCTAAGATGATTAATGATATATTGAAAAAGAAAAAAAATTGTTCTTAAGACAACATCAAAATGGTAAGTTACTTTAGATCCAGAGAGCCAAGATCGGATTAAACGGAATAAATAAGTTTAAAAAATATAATAATATACGATACTAATCTCTTATAAGAATATTTATATATATAAATAAAGCTACATGTGGATATTCAATGTAGATTTCCAAGATAATGAAGGACCCATAGGACACATTCAAATTAAGAAAATCACCAACACACTACACCACCGCACTTACGGCATAGCGGGGAGGAGGACACGTGACGTGCAGTCTCCATTCAGGAAATTGGGGTTAACAGACGTGCAATTTATTTTCGCGGAAACAGGCCAGTGGCGTAGTCGGTTCGCTCTCGAAATTAATATTTAAAAAAAAGCGGCGTTTAAATATACAGGAGAGGATGCTCCCGGTCACAGTTCACCGAATTTAAATTACCGCCGAATGTTGAAGTGGCACCGGCAGGACCCGGCCAGCGTTTCAATTAAATCCATTTTTTTTTTTTCGCCAAGGGTTGAGCGAAATTCATCTCGCGTTCCCCTGGCCAGAAAATTCGACTATTTAATTAATTGAAATGTGCTCCGTCGAGCTATGTGTCAGTTGTATTAACATAATTCCGGTTAATTGTAATTTGGACGCTCAGGTCCGTCTGTTGATGTAAAAATGAGATGAGGTTAATTAAGCACGCTAAACACGTATTTCAAATTACATTTATTTATCAAGCAAATAATCAAACATATATTGAATAATATTTTATGAATCAGCTGATTAATATAATTATAGATGAAATAGGAGTATAAAATATATATGAATAATACCACAATAAGCAGCCAAGTGTTAATTAAAAAGTATTAATAAATAATCAAAAAAAAAAATATTACGAGGCTCAATAATAAAAATTCGGGTTAAAATACGGTGTGTAATTATGGAAACGGCTTACTTGCGTCGGATACCGAAGTAAATTCAGAAAGAAGCCATTTATTACGATCAAAGAAAAATTACCCTCCGAATTAGTTAGATTTCGATGAACAGCTACTATATAAATTATAGATAACAATTACGCCGAAATAATTTACATTTTCATTTACAAGATTTTTTTTAGAAAAAGAAAATTAAAAATGTCCAAATTTTTTCACAAGTGGCCCCGTATCAATTAATTTAGAAGTTCTTCAACTTATATAACTAATGTATTTTATTTATATGACGATCAAAAAAAAAATGACTAATCTATATAGAGATTTTTATGAATGATATGATGATAGTGGTACTCATAATCACACTCTTGCCAGTTTAATAAATAATTACTAGAAATAATATAGTTAGCCGAAAGATTAACGTATTGAAGTATTAATAAGCTCAGTCGCGATTAATTTAAATTATCATAATAGTTGTTTTAACCTACATGCCATGATACTAATGTAAAGGTTCTTCAGTTCTGCACATTTAAATCCTCAGGACTTATTAATACAGTCAACCCTTCGATAGCTTTGATTTCTATAGCGTTCGCGGTGGATTTTTGTATAGCAATCCCTTATATAGCGTTTATTTTACAAAGTGTAATATTTTCAAGGTCAAATTAGAATTTTTGTCGACAGTTTTTTCAGTTATTTTTTTAAAAATGCTTTAGCATATGATGATTAAATAATAAAAAGGTAAATATAAATTATGAAACTTTTTCGGAAATATGCTTTATTTAGGATACATATTAACATAAAAATATATTAAAAACAAACAATAATCGAAGAAAGAAAAAAAATAATGCATTTAATTACTGTCAGAGTCATCTAATATCACGTTCTATCGAGACTTTTAATACCAGTTGCTCAATTTATAAAAAAGTTTTTTATAAAAAATTAGAATGATTGAAAACCCCTTTAACACATAAATACCGAATGCCTTAAAAATCGTATGCATCGATTTACTTTATCATAATTTGTTCCACGACTATACAAGTAGAAAATTATTTTTTAGCTGTATTGTGATGAATATCCCTAGATCGTTACTAGACGGTGATTCACCAAAAAAAAGAACAGAATACGCCTAGCAAAGTAAAGGGGCAAACAGCTACTGACAATTATGTTCCAAGTGCACGTACGTATTTAAAATGCGCATTAATAATCTATTTACGAAAATCTGATTTGACCTTTAAATTTTGCTATAGAAGGGACCGCAATACAAATAACCGCCGCAAACGCTATAGAAGTGAACGCTTTAGGAGGGTTGGCTGAATAAATATATAATATATTTATATTTAAATTCACAAATAAAATAATTTCATCAATAATAAATAGACCTATAATTCATTAATAATATTAGCATTTCACACCGATTTATTTTTTCAGTCGGCGGCGTGTGCTCAATATGCGACGAGACATCGCCGAGTGCGCGTGTCATTTATGCGTCATATTGATTAGTTAAAAATCCAAAATATCGACCAAATTATGAAGCATATCACGAATAACCATTTTTATTCTTAGAATAATCCATTTAAAAAAATGGAAAGATATTGATTAAGAATTCATCGGATGGGTATTAAATACAACAATTAAAATGAAGTTGTTGACTGTGACGCTGTCAAAATATAATACATAATTATAAATAAAATTATTTGCAAATCCTAGGAATATTTCAATCTTCAGAATCTCTGATATCATCGCATAATTAAAACGATGTTCTATCACCGTGGCTTTCAAATTACAGGTATAATACGAAAATAAAAGAAAATCCGACTGCATCATAAATATTCAAACATCTGATGGGTCCGAGGGGACGGACGGGGGAGGCGGAGACGCGTCGTCTAATTTTTGATCATTGAAAAATTAAACAGGGAACGAGGGCGGAAGGGATGGAAATCGTGTGAAAAATGGAAGACAGTCCAAAAAACAATCAAGAGAACACTTTTCGGCGCACGAGAAAATTGCGTTGCCGGAGCAAGTAACGCGGGCCTGACAAGCCGCGTCAGGGCCGGAGTGACGGCCGGGCAGAATGATTTTCACATTCAAATTTATTCCCGGAGGTAATTTTATTATGCGGCACCTTGCTTCCAAATTGTCTTTCCAGAAACGGAAAGCGATTCCGCCAGAAGAAATAAATAATACCCGGAAAAAGAAATGTATGATGCGGGGCGGATCCACCATTCAAATGAGGTGATTATCGTGCGAGCGAGGGCCTAGCACGTGTACCTACACACATCGAGACCCCAGGCACTTGCAGACGGGAGAGGGCTGCGAGTCGAAAAAGGGACATGCTAAATTAAATATTTTCACATCCTACGCTCAAAATACAGCGTACCACGTACCACATAGCTAGTAAGTAGTAAAATTTGCACGATTATTGTGCGATAAGGAAATTTGCTCTTAAACCTTACTTATCAATAATAAGTAACATACCTGGAATTTCAACTCCGATATCTGCCATGAAAATTGTTCTTAAAACGCCAAACTCTTCTTCGGCTACCGTACCACTGGCTCCGAAGATGTCATTCTCAGGCCACACCTCCCTTAAAGTAGATACAATATAAGCGTAAGTACACGAGAATGAAAACCAATTAGAAAGGCATCAGCCTGTCAGTACTGTGGCAAACGGCTTAACTCCGACGAAACCGCAGAACCCTTTGAAAAAAATAATTTAATTAACAAAAATACCTATGATTTATTCCAAACCATTTGTTTGGGCTCGATTCGTAATACATAAATTCATATTCCGGCGATAAATAAAAAAAAACAAAAAAAAACTTGTATTTGGGTAAACCTGAATAAATCACAAAAACAGTCGATAAAGTATTTATCAGCGCTTTTTCGCCAATATGCGGATATAAAATATGCGAACATAATAATGGCGAAAACCAATAAATAACAACGAAAAACGACTACTTTGCAATACAAAGCGAATATATGGGTCATTTAAGATGATTCATTCTAGAATTTGGAGCCATAAAATACGAACTTTATTTTAAAATCACGACGGCTAAAACGCTCTTCGAAAGCCAAACATAATTACATATACATTTAATTTTTAATGCTCGGGCGCCAGAATTGTCGTTCAAATATTAAACGACGTACGTAATTCGTGAAAACTTAACAGTATAATGGTTCAGTACTTGTGCCGCAAATTTGCCATTGAACGCTGTTGTATTAATGCATGAACAACCGTGAATAATGAGCCTCATCTTTATCCAACCGCTCGGAAAATGTCGGTTATTCAAAGCACGTGCAGCTAACTATGTAATATATTTTTTTTTATTTGTCACAGCAAAAACTATAATGTTACGAAGGGATTTAAACCAATTTTATGATGAAGAGAACTTTTGCTGATAGCCGAGCAGAAAATTTTAATAGCGACATGTCGAAAAAAATATCTAAAAAATAGCGCACAGTTTATTTCACTGGAAAACTTTTTGATAAAATTTCATCATATTACAGTATTTTTGTTCTGAAAAGCTGGGCGTGCCGCATTGTGCGATACCACCGGCCAGCGTCTAATATTCTCACTTTCGCCGAGAGCCCCAACTGCGCTAATAACACTAAAAGAAATCCCGAAACGGTACACAGATGTATTCACGTGTCTTGGGCCGGCAGCGATTCAATTAAAACAAAGCTCCGGCGCGGCAGCGTAGTACAAGGAGACTGTTCCGCCATGATTATTTAGGATCTCCGCTTTTCCTCGGGGGGCGCGGCGAGAAGTCCCACAATGGTGGCCGCTAATTGGATTAGTTCATAAAAGTTTAGCGTCAGTTGTGGTCGGAGGCGGGATCGCCGACGCGGAAGTAAACCGGGGAAAATTTGGCGATTGGGTCACGGGCGAAATTTTAATTTGTATCCGCGTGTAATTGTACGGAAAGCGGTCAGGTGTGGAGCCTGCTTAATGGGCGCGTCGCTTCGACGGCAAATTGAAAGCCGCCCGGGACACATTGAGGCCGCGTGATATATCGCGGCTTAACCCGAGAGATATGCTCCGCAGAGGGGAAGCTGCATTTACATACGCTTGAAAAATTGCATCGTCCAAGTAATCTATTCGAATTTCAAATTCAGATAATATCGATCAATAGATCGCAGATTCGCAAACACGAGGGGTTTTATATTCAATTTAGTAGCTTGATAATAATAAAAAAAAATATTAGGTCATCCCGAAAGAAATCCATTTTTTCCAACTCTCATCTCTCCTGCAAGTTTTCTATTCTTTTTTTACAAAAACTAGACGGTTTCGACTTAAATATGCGAATGATTCTTGGCATCATCTACATTTTTATTTGTTTGGTCCTCCCATTCGTCACGGCGGCTCGAAAACAACCGCGTTTTCCGAAGGGATCTCTCAGAAACCCCAAGCATTCCAAGTCAAGATATTGATGAATTTTTCATAAATATCTTGACATTTAAAAAAAATGGATTATTCTAAGAACAAAAATAGTTATTCATGATATGCTTCATAATTTGGTCGATATTTTGGATTTTTAACTAATCAATATGACGTGTAAATGCCACGCGCACTCGGGAATGTCTCGCCGCAGACTGAGCTCTAGGCACATCGTACCGGATGCGAGCGAAAAAAAAACTACTGCGGAGATTTGAATGAGACACGATTTGTATGCGCATGTACGTCATGCGCCCCACACTGAAAGGGTTAGGGGATCCTGTAATTTTCTGTCGATTGATTTAAAGCGTCTAAACCAAAATTTACATATATTTATCGTTAGAACTGGCCCATATAATTTGTCAATGGTGTTTGTAAGCATATCGAATATATTCTTACTTGATTTCAGGCTTTGACATTTTTACCCTTAATAATAAAATAAGAGTTTTGACATAATAAATAAAGCTGACGAACCATACAAGAAAAAAAATTAAGGAGTTGTTTCTATTATCGTATCTGGACACAAACTGAACTCAAATGAAAGCTTGACAAAATAATGGATTACTTTATGGATGACCTAATATATATGAAGCCAAATGTTTCCCAACCGAATAATCATTTTTCAAACAGTTTACAAAAATTTTAATTTCATATAAATTCAAAAAAATGTATGACTAATTTGCAAAACTTTTGTTGATTGCCTTATTTTGCCAATGAACCAAAACTCACTGCAATGCATCAAAAACGTACCTTAAGGAGCCTCTCTTTGATTAGTTGTTAATAATGTAATTAATTTATGGAGAAAAGATCAGGACCACTAGATCATGAAAACATGATTTTAAATTTAACACATTTTCTATGACATTTTTTTTTCATTCAATAATATTTGCACATTTCACAAGTATAGAAATAATCAAACTTTCAAATTATATATTTTTACGATAAACAGTTAAATAACGTGTATAATTGATGAAAGTTGTGCAGGTAAGATAGCAAATTCTTTAATTTAAATAAATTTGATATACGTAATCAAAATCTTAAATTATAGTTTTTTCATAACTATTAAAAAATATGTACATTGATATTGAGAAATAAGAAGTATTCTTATATAAATATATTTTCTTCTAAATATAAATTCATATTATGAACAAATTTACACGTTTCCTAATTATTCTGAAATGAATCAAGAGCACAAGGGGTATTTCAGCTCTAATTTGTAACATCCAGGTGATTATATGGCAATTAGAGCAAACTCGAATGATTTACGTATCAAACCTAAGTTTCACCCCGCAATACTACAATTTTAATCATAACGAATTTGGCACGTAAGACATAAATAATTAGCTAATTATTTTGCCAACAGTCCGCAATGGGTTCGTGCCTCACAGCTGCGTGTTGTCCAACAAAACTAAAATCAATATTGACAACGTCTCTAACAATAAAATGAATCAGCTAAAAATCCGATGGGCTTTTCCTCTCTGTCGAGAATAAATATCGTATATTCACGAAAGGTCAGTTCACTCTAGAACAAAAATATAAAAATAAAAACAAATATAACTTCATAAAGCCCCGGTGGCCGGCGCACGTTTTATCTTGTGCCCCATATTTTCTTATTACTATAGGAATAAAGAAAATTAGTTTTACGCGGGTTTTCTTATTCTAGGGCGAAATAAAAAAAATAACATTTTTCCCGAGGAAATATCGGCGATCGTGAATGACGATTGTAGGAATGTTTATTTAATATTCCATCGTAGGATTCATCCACTTTTATTTAATACTTCATATATCCGGAAAATCGTAAAATTATAATGAGATTATATGGAAAATGTAGAAACGAATATATAAAAATCAATCGACATGAAATATAATTGAATTAAAATAAACCAGAATAATTTAATTTGAAATAACAAAAAAGCACACGGCAAACATTCCAATTTAATTAATATAAAATAATAAAATGGAACAGTCATAAGTCAACGAACAAACGTAAATAATTTATATCAAGCTGTTTCCTTGGACAAACTTTTCCAAGGTAAACAACACTAAAACTGTCACGGCAGGGTTAAAACTCGTAACGAGAAAATTTTTTCACAGCATAAATTTAGACTGTCAAAATTTTAATAAGGCCTTATCAATTCCATAGCCGGCGATTTTGTAATTGCACACACATATATGCGATAATTGGGCGTTTAAATCTCTATATAAAACATCCTAAACAAATATATTTAGCGGTATAAGCAACTAATATAGAGTTATAACACCGTTTTTCAGGTGAAATTGCAAACGCAAAAGTTCTTAAATATCCTATGCAAACGTGCGAGATATTTGCGAAATGAAGCGAGTACATAATGTGCGCCGAGAATTTTGACCAAAAAGGATATAAGCCGGGTTTGATTTGAATCCCGTTCAAACAAATATGAAATAATCCTTGCATTATTAAAAATTTCCATTTTACGATGGTCCATTATTGTTTCGCCGTGCATAAAATGAAATTGCGAATTTTTAGCCCCAGAAAAGTATAAAAAACACGGAAGAGACCGGCCATAAAATTATAAGACCGAGAACCTCCATTAGGAATATTATTTTAATACTAATAATTAAACACTTTTGATATAAAAATAAATAAATCAAATAAAATTATAATATGAATTGTAACATTAAATATTATGAATAATAAAATGACGACGCAAGACTTTAATAATGCCTATTTTTATTTTTAAAAGATTCACGGGTCCCACAGTTTTCCGAACGTTGTGTAAGGAGTATGAGCAAAATTAATTCCCCCAAGTTTTTAGAAAGCAAAAAAAGTTTTACGTATTCGCTCTGCGATTACATGTTCGGAAAATATTTTTCTTGTAGCAATCTCATAAAAATGGCAACTAGCAGAGGCGTACGTAACAAATGAAGAGCAGTAATTGAGTTCCTGAAGGCGGATTGCGTTTCAGTGAGCGACGACGCTCAGGGACGAGTTATAAAAACTAACTATGTACATACCTATCCACGGATATAAAATATGAGAGAATACGAATGGCGTTGTCAAAAGAAAAACGAGCTAAAATCTGAACCCAACGCCTTTCCGAGAATATGTCGTTGCCAATCATACATTTATCCCAACAAAAACATAAAATAATATTATTTCAAAAAGATACCGACAGGATTATATCTAGCGATATGTAAACGTTCAGATATAACTGAAAAGCAGCTTAACAAATTAATCCATTTCCATTTTTTAAACAATTAAATATATGTCAAACTGAAAATTGTTTTAAAATTTAGTTATAAAATAAGTTATTTTATAAATATTCATTCGCAAAACAAAATCAGAGCGACTGTTATTGTTTCAAAAACAAACTAACAGTTCTTATAAATATGCATGGCAGAGTGGAAAGTTGTATAAAATAATCGGAAAATTTCAACCGCCTTGTGTGGCCAACATGAAAACTTTCCCAAGTGCTCATTAACTTAAAACTCGGAAGTAAGAAATGCTATTCACCGTATTATATGCCTTTCTAATGGCGGAAATAAACGTACCGAAATAGGAATAAGCGGTTTAATTAAAAGACATATTTCAGCCATCTCGGAAACATTAAGGACCGCGGAAGACGATCGAAAGGAACAATTGAAAAAAGAATGGCCGAAAATTTTTGACAGCCATTTCTCATAGCTACCTGCCTGCGAATCATTAGGGCTTAATCAAAGCTTTAATTATCTTTTAACGATGCTGAAGGCTTTCGTGGAAATGAAAATATCCTTTCAAATTGTTACACGAAAATATTGTTTGGGCGATTATGAAAGAGTATAAAGCATAATTATCAATTGAAAATAAAAATAAATTACACTTAAAAGCATCATAAATTTTCTTTTGGATGGAAATTATTAAATAATGAAACGGATCTAACGGAATATGGAGGATACACATGATTGAAATAAGAAAATATACATTGTCGTTGATTATATTTCTTTAATATTCAGTATAAAGTTAAAAAATAGCAATAGGTGAGCGAGATGACTTTCATTGCACCGCCAATTGGTATGCAAATCGGGTTAGCGACGGTGGCTGAAGCCACTGACGCGGACGACTCGCTATGCAAATTTTTGAAACTTGACAGTTTCGCTTCGGATAACAGTCCAGAGAGTACATTTAAAGTAGCCATTTATGAGGGCCAACACCACCGGAATAATAAACGGCATCCCTATTTTAAATCACGCTTTTATGCGGGGTCAATCTATGGAGATAGATAGAGTCATCAGCTGGTGAAAAATTCGGAATTCGCATTGGAGATTTGCAACAAACTCGGCTGAATGCAAATTACGGAATAATTCCGTAAACGCAAACGCAGAGAATTATTACGTAAAATATTTGAAATTTACTACGATTCTTTATTTGTATAAATATTTTGCAAAAAATCATTTTTTTGTAATTATCATTGAAACTTATCTCATAATGAATAATATAAATCCAAGCTCTCAACAATGCAGAAACATCACAAAGCTCTCGAGAGCAAACTACATACTTCAAAACTTTACACTATACATATGTACATATATATAAATATATTCTGAAACATTTCACAGTAATTCGATCAACTATATTTTTTATTATTTCATTAATCAATACGTTCAACTTCATGAAACATTTTGCGTAATTCGCGTGTGTATATTAAATTGTATTGTTCTCGTTATTTATAGATGGGTCCGTTTGTTACAGTATGCCGAGCTGAAAGCCCGCTGAAATATAACTGTGTTAGGGGATGGACAAAATTTTAATTGAGATAGAGTTTGCATTGTCGCTCTAGTTGCGCCAACGGCCGTTACAGTGTTACCGTAAATTTATTAAGCACGCTTACTGCGATGTTACACGGTGGATATGTGAAACAGTTTTCAGATTCACGACAACTTTTAATTTCAATATTTTTTTTAAATATAATTCGAGTAAAAAATAACAATTCGATTATAAAATTGAATTTTTTGAGAATTAAATCGTTTAGGACTGAAACTTCAGAAATACACATCAAATAAAATATATTACTATTTCTTACTACCTTCATAGCTCAGACTTGATCGCCTTTAACTCAACAAAATTCATAATAGAAATTTTTGAATCAGTTCTTGCAGTAAAAATATATTAGATTGTTTTGATTTAAGTGCATCTTTAAAATTTATACTGCCTGGTTTATATCATTGAACTGGCACCAATCCGCAGTGGTTAAAGTAGAGGACACATGTACTGAAAATGTAAATATCTGTGGCGGTATGGGGCATGGCTGTGTGTTGTCAGCAATACCTTTCAATATATATAGTCAGAGCTGGTGTTCAATAAAGCAAAACAAGACACGTCCGGTTAGAGTGCGAATTGGAGGGCAGACAATCAACAACATCCGTTTCGCGGACGACACGACTATACTGGCGAAAAAATGTCGGGAAACATTAAACATTCCGAGTGTTTGAAGTGGGGATAGCAATTTACATTTAAAAAAATCAAAACTAAAATTATAAGCAAAGAATTGTTAGACCCGTGGTCTCTAATGTTAAGCGACGGACAGTTTAGCAAGTAGACAAATATAAGGAAGAAATCAAAATTGGGATGGCGAGAAAAGCTCTCATCAAAATGATAAATAAAAAGTAACATGCATATTACTTCGATAATGTAAGTTAACCGCGACTGAGCTAAGTCAGTACTCGGATAGGGGTCCGACGAAAACTATGAATTTAGGGAAATCTTTATAACAATGTCCAGGGGGAATGTAAGTGGAAGAGACCCATTACTTCCGCATGTTTATAAACATATTTTTGTAGGTGCGTTGGAATTACTAATTATGGTACGCATTACCCTTGCATCTTTAAAATCCTCATCAAATCTTCATATGAGTAAATGGCGCTTTGGAATCTTTCTATTATGCTATCCATCCATCGTAGTCAAAATAAATAAATATGTTGTGTTCGCGCCGACTCTCCTTGAAGATCCTTCTCCGAACTCCGGAGTGTGGTATCTTCTTCTGTACAGTTGCGAGACATAGACGTTGCTGGTAGCGAACATTAATCGTTTGAGATGTGGTACTAGTGAAGAAAGTTGAAGATTCCATGGACGAAACGTAAACCAGAATTCATACAAGCGTACTGTTAAGGCTTTACTAGAAATTTCGATAATAGCTGAAGCGATCTTCTTCGGGATTCGGCACCCTATTGCCTGAGGATCATAACAATTCTTGACTCGAATCTTGATTGCAACTTTCTATGATCTTCTGCATTCTGCATCTCGCATCGCAGCTATTGCGGTGAAGCCTGCCTCTTTGTACTTTACCAGATTCGACGAGGCTATCGTTTCTTCTAGCGAGATGTACAAAGTAGCGAAGAATCCTTTTTGGCATATTTAGTCGGTCCTCTTCATCGTACCTCTGCATCGACTTCTCAGCAGTCGTCGTCAGTACCACATTTTAAAGGCGTCAGCTTTTTTCCACATATATTCGTTTACGGTCCAGGTTTTTACGCCGCATGTAAAAATAAATAATACCAGACTCTGCACCTAACATTTTTTTGACGTCTTATTGTGTCCTTCGCTAGTTTTA
The DNA here is from genome assembly GCA_022495035.1 of Philopotamus ludificatus. Classification (NCBI taxonomy): domain Eukaryota; kingdom Metazoa; phylum Arthropoda; class Insecta; order Trichoptera; family Philopotamidae; genus Philopotamus; species Philopotamus ludificatus. The sequence goes on along the minus strand of JAGXCT010036630.1, from coordinate 59,579 downwards.
AATTTGGTCGTCTTATACTTTACAATGTGTATAATAAAATTCGTCGTAATTTAGAAACAAACGTTAAATGAATTGCTAAATCTTAGAAGAGCTAGAAGAGGATCGTTCAAAGTAAAACAATCAGCTCGATATGAAATAAATATATAATTTTCATTTAAAAATTTACTTACAATTTCAGCAACAGTTTTCAATGGAGCGATATAAATTGAATGCGATATTCAATAAAAATTATTCGAGCGCCGATTATCCCGACTGTGTTTCCTCCGATTTTCTAGACTTTACAGGCGAATGCCCAGATAATTCAAATACAACAAGGAGAAACCGCTTCCTTTCACAACCATCCTTAATCTTACTCATACAGAAATCTGCTCAACTCCTTATCCCCGTGAGAAGGAAGCTTCGTAATGAAATCCCAGACAGAGAACAGCAACGCTATCAGTAACAACAATTCATATGAACACCGAGCAAGGGAATACCGTTACATTATTAATACATATTTCTAAGATGACTACAAAATATATTAATTTAATTATTATTATAATTAGTATCAATAACCTAATGAATGTGGTAATCACGCAGGTCCTGAAAATATAATCAGCAATTTAACTGTTATAAATATAATTAATTTAAATTTTCCAGAAACCATGAGATTAACAAGAAAAGTGCTCGTAATAAACTATTTTTTTTATTTTATTATAATTAATTAATAAAATCTCACAAATTAACGTAAAATAGCGTAATATAGAAAAATGTTTCTTATGCCATTTTTATAATAATACAAATAATAAAGGTTTAATTTTATTATTGGTAAAAATGGAGAAAAACGTGTTACAAACATAACACTCTTGGACATTTTCTTGGCAATTTGTTCTTTTTAAATTTTTAAAAAGCATACAAAGAAATATAAATCGGGGTATGTAAAGACGGGGAAAGGTAAAAATGGAGGCATTCAGCAGCTCGAGTGGAAAACCACAATCGCCGTACAAGCAACGTTAACCGTTTCATTCGCCGGGGTTTTTTTTTTTCAGGAATACAATTTTTTTTCAGCACAAAAAAGGAACGGAATTGTCGCAACACGAGTATTTTTTAAAAGCATTCATTACATGGGATAATATTTTTGCGGTTTTCGCAAATTTCACGGGGGCCCGCATCGCCGAATTGAATGCGCGCCATCTTCTGTTATGAATATTTATTTCCCAGAACGTGTATAAATTACTTGCAGAATTCCAATGAATGAAAATGAGCATGGAAGGGGGGGAGTTATGGGGCTGAGGGCCACGTGTCTCCTTCGAAATACAAATGTCTATTGCTGATATTCAATGAGAATTTTATTGGCAATTCAACATCGAATTTTACAAAATGTTATTAATTCCACATAATTTTACATAATCAAAAATTCAGCTGAAACGTACATAGATAATTAAATATCAGTATATTAACAGCATATCGTTTTTAATTAACACTTTAATGAATAAATTATAATAAACCGACTGAATATTATTTCAGCTAAAATTAAATATTTTTGTTTAATATGTATACAAAGTCATCCGACGTGATTAAACAACTAATACAAATTTTACCCTATATTTTCATTTCATGGTATTAAAGCACCCTCTGCGAAACAGATATCCCTCTAAATAAGCTTATGGGGTGAAAGACAATTACTTGTATCAAATCCTACATAAATACCAAGGCTACGAGTGGATAATAAAAAAAAAACTTACCTTGCAGCTCTTATAAGTCCGATGGCATCTTCAAAATGAAAACCGAGAAGTAAACTTTGAATCTTTTTCATACAGTCGCCTCTATATAATTAAAAGAATATTTTATTATATGACGTAATACACGTATTTATATAAAAATATTATAATTTTTTTAAAACCTACTTTTGTTCATCAATTCCAATATCTAATGTAGCGTCAAATGGTACGATATCAGTCGATATCTCAGCGTCACTTTGAAGAACAACGGAAAGCTGACCAGCGACTTCTTCCCATTTATCCTCTTTATAGCTTTGAGTGTTTTTTGAAGCTTTGCTTTTCGGTACAGCATTCTTTTTTTCTATAAAAATCATATATTAAGGTAATAAAATATGTACATACACATAAGTAATAATACATTTACTTACTTGAATTAGTGGATTTATTACGAGATTTTTTTTGCACGACTAGACTATTCTTTTTGCAAAAATTTTCTAACAGTTTAAGAAATATGTGAACTGTTTCCATAAGATCTTTCAAAAACACCCTAAAATAAAATTTAATAATTATTTATTTATTTGACTACGATGGATGAATGCCATAACAGAAAGTTTCCTAAACACTAATCGCCCATATAAAGAATTGATAAAGATTCTAAAGATGCAAAGGGAATGAGACTCTCACACTAATATTCCCCCCAGTATCAAACCATGACACTGGTTAGTTTTAATATTATTTCAGTTGAATTAAAATTTATGGATTGATGACATTAAATTAATTAATGCACCAAACTACCTTAACAAATATTTTTATAAAACATGCGGAGATAAAGGGCCTGTTCGACTTACATAACCCCTAGCCGGTGTTATAAAGAATTCCCTAAATTCATAGTTTTGTCAGACACCTATCCGACTACTAACTTAGCTTAGTCGCGCTTAACATACATTATCAAAGTAATATGCATGTTACCTACAAGCTATAACACTGGTTATATATACATTTAAATGTTTATATGTACGTTATTAATTTGATTCAAATAATAATTTAAAGTTTTACACCTATCCATATGATTAAATAAATTGTGACTATTTAAAAAATTAAATGTTAACGATGAACAATTGAAGTTTTTTAAGATTAATTTATTTTTATACTATTTGAGGTTACGTTTGACTCATCGTTATTATTATACATACCTTGGCATTTTAATTTCATCGTACGTAGACATAATATAATAAGCAAACTCGCGATATTCCAAAACATAAAAAATGTTACTCTTTATAACTTTTGAAGATTCGCGTACAGTTTGATCGGGACAGGTATCCATCGCCAACATTGTCTGTAATAATTCTTGATACGCTCTCAACGACAAATGTAAGCGTTTAATCCAAAGTATACATGTCTTTTTATCGGATGCGATCATCTCATAACATCTCTCCATTTGTTGTTGTACATAATGGAACGTTGATACTGACATAGTTTCACTATAAAAAATAATATAACCATAATCCAAAAAAAATATTAAATTAATAAGTTAACGATTCAGGGTAGAAAGCTATTAGCAGAAACGGAAACTTTCAGCAAAGATGTAAGTATGAAATAGAGAATACTAACAAGACATGTAAATAACGAAGAATTTTAAAGTCCGAGCAGCATTCAAAATTAAATAACTTTTGTAAGTAACACAATATTTCATCTCCATAATTATTTTACATAAAAATCTAATACATATACATATATATACCTGACATATTTTACTTGAAAATTATGTTTACGATTAAATTCCATGAAAAATTTCATAGCCCACATGTAGTAGGTTTCGTCATTTTTTTGAGCTTTCGATCGTACGAGTGTATCTCTCACATGATGCATTATCGGATTATACGATGCGTTTAAAAACTCAATACAGAATTCTTTTAAAAATAATCTGAAACACATTTAAATAAATATTGATTGATAATAATCTTTGATTGAAAATATACATAATTATTAATATATTATTATTTTAATTGCAGAAATTTAATTGATTTACCTGACTGCAAATGCGGATCTCCGTTCACCTGATTCAATATTCTCCGCCGGTCGACGATTTTTAGGAACTCTAGCTCTGCTTTTATTTGAGCCAAAGTTGATACTCGTGACCTTTGATAAGGGCTTATGACAAATTAAATCAAAATCTGATATCGATTTCATATTTTGAACAACGTAAGTGCCGCCGAAGCGAGAATGGCTATAATTGATAAAAATAATAATTTAAATAAAAACATTCCATAAATCAATTACTTATTAATTAATACAAATAACACACCGATTAGCCAACATTTTTTTTATCTTGTCGCTTTTTTCCGTCCTCTCCGATTCCCTTATAGAACACAACTCTTCTTTATCGCGCAATTTTTCTTCAACACTTCTATGTAGCGAAGAATCAGCTAAGCTCGAAGGGTTTTGTTCTTTCAATGCGAGCGATACAATCTCCATTATGTGCATAAAATATTGTTTTTCATTCTCGACGGACATGTACAATATGATGTCCATCAAACCGGATTGATTTAACGCCCAAAGAACCTAAAAATTATAAAATTTATTAAAATTAAAAATAATTACTATCTACATAATATATGTAAACACAATAATACCTGATCATGTATACTGGCTTCATTATCTGGCCTTCTTTTTTCATTTTCATCGGCTGGAATATGCAAAACATTTCTGATAAGAATTAATATGCGCTCAATTACAAGACCTAAATCTTCATCACGTTCGAGTTGATCCTAGAAACGATTTGAATAAATTTATATATTTATTTAAAGTCATCACACAATGCTATTTTGATTTATACCATCTCAAGAATTTGCGCAAGACGTTTTCCGAGAACAGTCCATATATCCGATTTTATGAACGCATTCGCCTTATATGACACAAGCTGAGTTATCATTTCTAAATAACATCGACGACCACCCTTTTCCGTTGGAATCTCTTCTCGATACAAAAGCAACGGCGGATTAGTCAGATTCACAACCAATCTAAATTAAAATGTGAATCATTACAATCAATTAATAGTTATGTTTGCAACTCTATAAATCGATAACAAACCTGAGTGTGACATCGAACAATTCAGCTTTTTCCCAATGCGTGATTAAAATCGGCACAAGATCAGTTTCAAGAACCTTGGTCTGTCCCAAATGTCGACGAATTTCATGATCTTCATCATCACGGCGCAAATATCGTATAAGATCTTTAACGGTATCCAATGTATAATCATCCAAAAAGTACTGTCCAGTTGCTTTATCTAATGATCCAAGAGCACTGCATGCCGCTGCTAACTCGGCAGTGAGCAACGATGCCATTGTTGACTATTAAACAACATTCAATTTAGAGGTTAGGTTGATAAACTTCAATAACACATCGATAATGAACTAAAATATGAATTACATGAATAAATATAGTTATACATTATTATTTATCATAGTTTTAATGCATAGAATAGTATTATAATGAATAATTATGAATAAAAATATTAAATGTCAAACTTACTTCTTGTCAGATGTCAGACTTGAAACGCGCGGGAACTGTTACTTTTTACTGGCAGCTGCGCGCTAGGTCGTAACACACTTTTTTTCGTCCATATCAATAGTTTGCGTATAATTATCTCATTTTGCAAATCTGATTTATCAACGCTCCTAAGATTTATTAAAACATATAATTACTAAGAATTTATAGGAATTTCTGTGTAATACTCGAGATCAAAAGCAAATTAGCGGCGCTCATTCGTTTTGTGCAAATAATTAAACAACGGTTCATTCGCTCGGTGCCAATATTTGATTGGCGCAATTAACAAATTATTCACGGTTTAGTCAAAGTACACCTAATACACACTTGACTAAATCCGAAACATTTTATAAAACGAATTGTAATCAGCGCGCGTTCGTTCAATTTCATTTAATTAAAACGCGCTTATGCAAATATCTGAATTTGTAAAATGCAATCGCATACGGTGTTTCGGCCCGAGTATCATTTTATGTACAGTTCGTGTCGCGCGCTTCAAGTTTCCAAGTACACAGTCAGTTTTGTATGGGAAAATGTTTACAACCATTTTGCTTGGCCAAGTTACGAGTGGTCTGGTGGAGATAATGCATTCTGTATATTAAGCTACCAGAAACTTTTCACATTATTCTTGCTCATGTGCACCATATACGGCAGTATTTTTGCGACTTTGCTTGCTTTCGCCGGAATTCATAGTCATTTTTCAGAAAGGGGCGCATTTTAAATGAACTGGGTCGGAATATTTTTTTATAACTCAAAACTTTATAAAGCCGAGTTATACATTTTATTTATTTCACACCTTATGAATATAATTTATTATATAATCATATTACAACTTACTTATATTAGTATATTATCTCTTGAAATTGTTTTGTTATTCCGATGAAAAATTGCTTTGTTTTCATAGGCTCAGTAATACATTTTTGACCCGGTTATTACTTAATTTCTGTTCATATTAATATTTATGGGTCTTAATTCATTTTAAATAAAGTACTTGAGTCATTTTCCCAGCTGTTGAGATAATTTTAGTCTTTTTTTTTAAATTATTATTGGTCCAAATGATAGTTTCTCTAGTTGCCATTCCCATTATCATCTGATTAGATGTTCATCATACTGATTTTAATTAAATCACACCCATCTAACGTCGAGTCTAGTAGAATCTTATACATTTATTCACGGGCATTATTTTTAAATCTTTAATTATTTATCGAACGTACTAAATTGATGATGTCTAAATATAGTCGTCACCTGTAGAAGATATTTAACATTAAATGCACGTTAGCCAAGGTACGTTCCAGTATGCATTTAACATAAATAATAATAATTAATTGCATAAAAAATAATAAATCTTAAAAAACAGATTGTTCCAAAACAAAAAGAATGTAAAATAAAATAGGTCGACAAGTTAATGAGGTTTATATGAATAAATATGTCAATGATATTAAATTTTAAATAATATCCTATAATACAGTAAACTCCCGTTTTTACGTTTTTGAAGGGAATGATCGAATCGGTTGACCTACCGAAGAAATCTAGGTATTCTATAACTCTTTGTGTTTGTGAGTTTTACAACCCACCACAGTCGGATCTTTAAAATTTATATCAAGCTTTCACCACTTCTGT
>JAGXCT010036630.1:39230-52428 GCA_022495035.1 Philopotamus ludificatus | reverse complement strand
ACACCAACAAATAAGATACATATCTATCGCGACTTGAAGTATGGACTTCAATATGAAACAAAATAATATATTGACTGCCACGTGTTGCATTTGCTCAGGTCACATAATAATTTAATACCATCTAATTGAAGAAGCTATAAGTAACCTAAAAATAAACAATAATCTACAAAAAGTAGTATTTTGAATACGTTTAAATGTATACTACTATTACTAACTATTTTTCTATAGAATTTATTTTCATTATTATATATTCTTAAGATTGTTATATCTCAAGCTAAGGGAGAGTATACCCTAGGACAGTGACGCTGCCCAGTGGGTCGAGTGCTACATTCATCACACCGATAAGTGATGGCCAACTGTTGCGAAAGCTGCAACAGAACAAGCTGCATTTTTCACCGCAGATAGCCGGACGATTTCACGGCACCGGATCGTTTTTCATCCGCCGCCATTACTTACTTCCGTTGCCGGCAGCCAGCGCCATCTGTTACGTTTCTGAAACATTAAAAAGCCGAAGCCGAGCTGGCGCGGAAAAAGTTGACATTATTAAAACTTCCATTCTATCCCACCACCCTGTCCCACCCTGTTCAACTCGACGCCGGTCTGGGAGGCTGGGAATCGTGGGCGGGGTGAACTATATATTATTTGTCCGAGACTTGCATGGTGCCCTTATATCGAGCAATTTTATTCTACGGGTATTGCATTGAAAATATATTCGTACATAAAGAGAAAGTTATGTATTAAAAGATAAAGATATCAAGTAGATTTTAAAGATCACAATCAATAATGTAGAATTCTACATGTAGGTAACAACAATATTGTTTTTATTATTATTATGCTTGTGTAAGTTAATAGCGACTATGCTAAGTTAGTAAACGAATAGGTGAAATCTATGAATTTTAGAAATTCTTTATGGTACTGGTGAGGGGATGATTATGTGTTGTACAATCCACCACCCTCGGCGCTTTAGAAATAACTATAATAAATACCATATATCTTTTGCCTCATTAATCAATAAGAATAAGTATGAATTGAATATTATTATTAGAATAGAGATATTGCAAATTAGTAATTTGTTATTTCAGTTTAAATTATCTCTCCTTAGAAATTGAATATCATGTTGATAAACAAAAACTTTATCCGACTAAACTAAACGGATGATTATAGATCGAACATTTAAAATTTTGTCCAAATTTCAGAATAAAGTCTCATCATTTTCTTGTACAGCAAAATTGCAAATCATGGAAAGAGGCCACTATTACTGGATTGATCGCGAATTATCGAGCAATTGGTTTCTAAAAAGTTTTGTTAAACTGGCAATGTGTGAGGAGCTATATGACAATAATCGAGATTATTAAAATTTTTGGATTTTCGAAAATTTCATCAACCTAATTTGCGATAATCAGAATTTAATAATTAATAAAAACTATCGATTTCTTTAGTCAAGAGATAAAAATATTTTAATTACATTTTAAGACGAATCTAGTCAACTCTTATATAGCGCTTTATGTTATAGAGCCGCGTGTGTGGCAGAACCTTCTATAATGCGGAGGCTTTTTCTATAAAACACTAAATTTTTATATTTCGTAAATTTATAATGCTTATTGATTTCGTTTAACTTACAATACAATTCAATTAACCTAACCCTTAATTGTGTACGGTCCTAGTCGCCTATAGAGCGATTTCTGTGGCGTAGTCTCAATTTCGACGCTATAGGAGAATCGAGTTAATCGAGAAAAATCATAAACTTGAGGTTACAAATAGACCCCATCGGCATAGCTAGCTTAAATAGAAACATTGAGGGTATAGTTATAATAAATTAGAATATAAGTTCAGAAAAATCTATTATTTTATAAATACAGGTTTTTTACCATTTTCTATTGAAATGTATATTGAAAAGGAGTTAATTAAAAATGCAAAAGGTTGTATTTGAAATGCAAAAGGGTGTATTTAAAGTAAAAAATCTATACAATTACGGTAGGAAATATAATTAAATCCATTAACTATACTGGATATTTATTTGAATCAGTTAAAGTTTTCAATTTTTTTTTACAGATTTTAAATTTATAAACCCCACCGCCGACATTTTTATTGCTCCCATTTTGATAGACGAACAAAGCAAAAGTTTTTATACAAAATCCGGATTAATCGAAAAGCTAAAGCTTTTAAGAGGATTGCCACCCTTGATCGACACGTCTTTACTATTATCTAAATCCACGGACACAATACAGCGTCATGTTTACATTTTTTTTTATATATACATATATATAAATTATTTTTTTTAATTCTATATTCTTGCAATGTATTATATCTAGAAGTATAATAAAAATAAATTAAATGATATAAAACATGGGCGTCTGCGACGATACTTGAAAACTTTCGCAATTATAATAAAATCATTTTTATGGCGATTTTCGCATCAGTGATTTAGACATAAATATAATCCAATTATACGGTTTTATTTTTACATATTATTGTTCCCGAAGGACTCATCAATGGCAGACCAATGCTCTGAGAGTGCATTAGTAAATTTATTAACGCCTTCAGCTTGAAATTAATATTAATTGACGTTTTATTTTCATTATTTTTAATATTTTTGTAATTATATTTGCGTTGATTAATATATTATAATATCAAGAATAATGAATATAAATTTAAAATAATATTGTTTCGAGTCATCTTTTAATGAATATTCATTGTTTGGAGGGGGGCTTCTACCATGAATACTGAGATTTATTTATTTGTTTGTTTTACATTTTTTATGAAGTATTAGATAATGGAGACTGCAGTAGCAATTTTCTATAATGTATAGTCGCTGGGGATTTTTTCATCCCCTTCCCCCAACTCCACCTGCATTCGGCCTTTAACGATTTACGGTTATAGCCATGTAAATAAAATGCTAAATTATTCAAAAGGCGTTGAAGATTTGAAAGTATAATAACATTCTTTACTTTCACTCCCAGCTGAGAGATAGCTCTTCACTTTTATTTATATTAGAGGGGGGCGATAGTAAGTCTCTATTGAAAACTGCTAAATCTGGATAACGGAGAAAAGCGTTGTTTAAGAGTGTATTTTATATTCACGGGTTAAATTTTCCAGTTTCCAGTTATATTTCAGGATCGCAATGTCACTGGGGAGATCCGTTTTATTTGTGGGAACGTATGATAGCGTCCTGAGCTGACTGACAGTGATGTATCGTTACGCCTCTTGCACCAGATTGGTCAACAGCAATTCCTGGCTCTAGCTGGCCGTTGACCGATGTGATTTTCATGACTTTGTTATTTCAATAGCCGATTACGAATTCTGTTATTTGCGAAATTTAAATATATACATTTATAAATATACATTGAGCCGTTCGAGACATAGTTGCCGAATTTTTTTCGAAAGTTTTTTTTTAAATTGCAAATCACTCTCCCGTCTAATTTCTGGTTATGACATGTGTCACTTTTCTTGTCCATGAGCCGTATCATGAAACTCGTTGAACATAATTTTAGCTTCTCCTCACACAATACAGCTTTGAACTTCAGAACGTTTATAATTAATCCGAGTTCAAAGCAAACACCGCCAACTTTCATCTGATGCCTACGCTATAATTATGTTCGATTTAATTCGAAACTAGTATGAAAATCGATATATCAAAATGCGAATTAAGCCAAGAAGATAAAGCGGAGCCATAAAATTTCATGAAAATATTTTTCACCTGATATGGATCCCGGTAAGCGATTCGGACATGCAAATTGTAGGATGGTTTTACAATTTTAAGCCCGCTTCGGACCCTTGATAATCTCGAGTATTATATTTTGTACAAAATTTCCGAGATGGCCCTTACAAGCTGTTGACCCTTCAGGAACTTAATTCCGTACATTACAGCATTTAATTGGCACTCGACATTAAACGCGATTTTCTTAACCCCCTCGTTTGCGTAAACGATACTAATTGTAATCTTGGGACGGATAAATTTTTAGGGATTAAATATTTAACTCCAGTGCATGTTATACGAATTTAAAACAATTTTAGAAATGTCAGCATTAACTTTACTTTATTTAGAAGCTACATATATTATATTGGTATATAGTTTACATTTTAAAACCAAATAATACGTATTGTGATCTACAGATAAATCTATAAGAAATTTTAAAATACAAAAAAATATTATTAGCCCTTCTCAAATAAATCTCCATTGTCTTATTTATTGATTTATATAATTTAAATATATTTTCGTTGTTTTGAGACGATTACCGAGCAGTTCACGTCCGCTCGCACGCCTTGCTCATCGCCAAGTCTCAATTTTGGTCCAACAGGATTACCTCACGGTGAATTTCAATTAAAACCTTTTCCCTAATCCTACAGACAAAGAGCGTAATCCCCGATACTCGGGCCAAAACACCCCCAAAGTTGGATCCTTTTGCCAAGGTGAACCAAAACACCCCATACACACACGACATAGGATCCACCTAACCGGTATACGGTGTCATTATTGTCCGGATGAATTTTCACGTTTCGCGGGAAAAACTCGACCGAAAGTTAATTAAATATAAATGAAGATTTAGTCCTGATTTATGGAGTTGAATTTAATAATAAAAAATCCCGGAAAATACGTAAATTATATACTGTTGTCACTTGATATTTTTACATCGTAACGTTCATTATTTATTATGACAATTTCACAGCTAGCTTTTAATATAATACTTACTGCGTAAAGTTTAATAATTTCAAGTGGCTACAGATTATTCCAATTATGTGGTTGACAGAATTTGGATCTCTCTAATGGAGTTAATAGTTTCGGGCAATTCAACAGATTATCCAACCAAAATTCCATCGAAAGTTAATTTAATTTATTTTATAGAGTTGTCAGGCTCATTTTACAATTATACACTCTAATTTTTTATCATAAATCATAATATTAAGTCAATTATTTAAGATTAATAATTCATAAATACATATTTGATTAATTCAAGTCTATTGTGCACTAAACATAGTTTTAATCAAATACCAACATTAAATAATTAATAAAAAATAATTAACTTAATAATAAAAATTGAAAAATCTTTTATATGAAAGGATAAATCAAAAATCAAAAAATCATTAATGGGCATCAGTTAGGGCATGTATTATGTTTTATTCTTCAGTTAACATATTGAGAACATTATTCATGTGAAAAAAAATTTTTTTGAACATAACTCGTTTCTTCAACAGATGTTACTTCATATTGAATTGCGCTACTTTTCCCTAACGGAATGTACGACAAGTTTTGGGAGCCATTCCATCAAGCTCGTAGTTATTTAGGAAAAACGATGCACCGCATCGGGGCCCTCAGTATTTAGAGGGCCCCATTTATAGGCACTCAAAAACCCCCGAGGGCCCTACTCGGGGGCCCCTGACTTTTTATACAAAATGTAACATTGACATTAACTAATAAAAAAGAAGAAAGCAAATATGCAATACAAAATAAGACGTTGAATTTTGTTTTTCTTTGTGTAATAAATATGCTTAATTAATATCCAGAATATTTAAAAATATACATATTGATTTAAATCAAGGATGCACATACTGTTGATTTTATAGTCGCCAGCGAGATGCTTGCCAAATCTGATAAACCTAATCCAGAATATTATAAATTTTCGTAATTTTTTTTTAATAAATTTGACAATTTTCTGTGAGGGGGAGGGGCTCAAAATTGAATTGTGCCTGGGGCCTCTCAAGTCCCACATTACAAATTTAAAGTCCATACCATTGCGATTTAGCAAAAATGTGTCCATTAATATTATTTCATTATATGTGTATAAAATTGTTTCATTTATATTAACATTTCGTTGATCGAAAATAATGTGCTTATAAAACAACCGTTTTAATATTAAAATCTTCAAATAATTGACAATATTATAACAATAATAATAAACATTTAGAAGACTTTTACATATTAAAAATGATAAAAAATAATATAGACGCCGCACTGTCGCAGATTGAACTGAATCGATTTCTTACCCACCGACACAAACATACATTGAGTATGCAAAACTGGCAGATGCACAAGAGGAAAACGAGGAACTCCTGAACGAAAATATAATAAAAAAAACTAAGGTTAGAGAATGTTTCACACATGAAAATAGTAAGTTAGTGTTTTGAGATATGTCGATCGAATACCATGAGTTCTGGGATCAGACAATCATAATGGGATCCAATAATAGAAATGCAATGAAATATCTATACTAATAAAAGACAAATCTATAGCCTAAATTTAAATATGAAAAAACTAAAACCTAAATCAACTTTTCACTCGCTATAGTATTTCCATGTCAAACTCATCGAGTTCGATTTAAAGAGTCTTCCTCTGAGAGAGTTATAGTGAAGGATGTACATCTTGTGTTTCTAACCGAACTCAATATGTGTACATATGACACGCGGTTGTTTCAAACGATTACTATCAACATCAAAAAATAGAACTGGCATTATGAATGCCATTTAAAATAAGCATGGTATTTTTAATAAATGTTTTTTTTTCAGCATGGCATACCACTCCGATCTTTGACAAGAGTAAAACCAAAAACAATGACACTTCAAAAAGCGCTGGCAAACAACGAGATCTTAAGTGCACAAAAGGAAGCTAAATCGAGCGACCAAGGAAGTAAAAATAGCCTTATATAAACAAAAACTCTAACATAAGAAATTACTTGGAAAACATCACCGCTACTGAATATAGGGATTACTCACTTTAGAAGGCTACTAAAATATTAAAACAAGCAGCAATTCAAACACCAATACAAGATTTTAATGTAGCTTGGGCAAGAAATGACAAAGGAAAAACGTTGTGACCTTGAAACACCTTACCAGATGAGCCAATAAGTTATTTTAAACTAAATCGGGTGAAAATGATAATTAAAAATGACCTGAATCCAAAAAAGGCAAAGGCCAGGTTACGACTTAATTACTAGAAAATTATTAAAGGAAGTAAAGTACTATCCAGTGAAGTAATCAGGCTAGGATATTATCAGAATCAGTGGGAAGTAGCTGCGATAATTATGATTCCCAAAAATAATACCATTCCAGAGCATCAATTCGGTTTCCGAGAGAGCCATTCAACTGTCAAACAAATTTACAGAATTGTTGATAAAATACAGCCTTCGACAGATTCTGGCATGAAGGACTACTGTACAAAATTAAGAAAAATCTTCCTCATCATTTTTATACACATATTTGACATTTCCGTGTCAAGCAAAATGAAGAACGAACCGCACTATATCCGATTAATTCTGGAGAACCACAGGGAAGCGTAATTGGTTGAACCTTGTATTTACTATTAACTGCTGATATGCCAAATCTATGCAGACGACACGGCTCTCCTGACATCACACGAGGATCCAGACAAAGCATCCAAATTACTTCAAGTCTGACTATTTGTCAGCGTTGGTTAATAATCTAGAAAATTCTATCAAATCAAACCAAATCAGTCCATATAACTTTCGCCCGATAAGGGAAACTGGCTATATTGTAAGTATTGGTGGTGAGTTACTGCCCCAGACACACTCAGTTAAATACCTGGAAATGTGTTTAGATCGCCGTATAAATTAAAAAAAAACATATAATCGAGTGTTGTCGCGTGCCGGTATTAGACGTGGTGGCGATGGCGGTTGGGCGCAATCGTAGTTTCGTAGATTCTACGGAGCTGTGAGGAGCCAGGCCGCTATCCAGGCCAATTCGGTGACGTGTAGCGCGTGAGCTCCAGCAATCTAATCAGACCGTGAAGGGCATGAACGGCCATAACCTCGCTAGTTCTGAACTATTATCGTTACAATCTTTATTTGGCGACCTGACCCATTCGAAGAGCCTAGATAACCTGGAGAACGTCTGTCTACAGTCATGACATCATGACTGAGACGGAGGTGTCCTCCAGGTGGCAAAGACCCGCCCCAGGGTTATAAGGCCACTGTTTAGTTTAGTTTAGTTTTATATAATGAATAAGAGAAATCAATTGGGGATAAAATTGCGAAATCTATACTAGCTATCTATAAATCCATATCACGTCCGATTTAGATATATAGCATTCAAATCTAAGGTACAGAAAAATCCTCGGATATAATAGTAATAGAAAGTTTCCAATCCATGACGTTACGCTTGTTCGCCACGGGTGCACCTTGGTTTGTGCCCAACGACGTAATCAGAAATGATTTAAAAGTCCCCTCTATGATAGAACAAATCGAGTCCTATATAAATAAATATAAGCTAAGACTAAAAGATCATCCCAATAAACTACTATCACAGGTGAGAGAGGAAAACTCAAATACGAAGTGGCATTTAAAAAGAGCAGAACATTCAATATTTAAAAAAACAGCCTGAACATGAACCCTCTCCTTAGAGATATTTCGCTGGATCCTTTATCTGCAGGCTAATAATTAAGATGAAATCAACTTTTAGCAATAGTTTACAAATTCTGCTATTGAATTATTAATATTTTTTTTTTTTTAATTTGCAGACATTTGTTAATGGAAACTCATGTCTGATATTAAATTTGTTTACAGACCCGTACATCCGTGTATATACACATGTACCTATGTTGTCGAGAGGAGCCCTAGGATATTGCACCGCGGCCACTAAGTAGCTGGGCAAACACAACACGTGACAGGGCGTAGCCCGGGAGCATGATGGATAGTGCGGGGCGCCAGGGTTGCCACCCACACGCAGATAAATCGGATAAAATAAACAGCCGGCGAGTTTACACGGGGCTGATCGCTTCGGGAGCGGCCCGGGGTCCCGTCTCCAAGTCGACGGATCAAATATTGTTTGGAAATATCTACCAGATTTGATCTTGTCAACCCGCATCACCCCGGGAAAGTGTTGTGCTAGTCGGAAAAGATTACGCGGATTACCAGGAAAAGCGCGTGTTAATTCTGGACGTGCACGTTTACTTTCGGCGGGGAATGGATCGATAGTTCAATACATACCTTGTTTTGTGGTAGATGCTAGCTCTGGTTATCCCGGCGGCCGTTGAAATATATTTATACTGTATATTTTGTTTTTATTATTCTTTTATTTATATATCTTAGCAACCATTAAATTTACTATTCCGTTAGTTAAACAGTCGTTTAATTTTAATTTTGTGTAATAGGATAATGATGTGATGAAAGTGATATCAAGCATGACTACTAGTCTCACCATGTGCCTGTATTTCATAGAGAAAAATTCCTGTTAACATCAGGTATTTATATTTTATTATTCTATTTCTTTTTGCGGTAAATTGGGACCAATATTTATTTACCATTTTTTTTAAATTTAACACGTACATGTCAATATATCATTAATAGAAAAATCACGATAGTAGTTTTAGGTACAATAGAAATCCAAATTATGAATAATTTAAATTATTTCACTATTAAAAAGAGCTAATTAACCTAGCCGTGTCTATTTGGGACCCCAAGTTTTTAGGGTCTCGAATTCTCGAATAACTCTTTTAATATAAATTCTACATGTTACAAACTTTTTAAATTTGGCTAAAAAAGTCTAAAGAATACATAAAAATATAATATAAATCATTGGCCGATATTTTCTGCAATTACGAAAAAAAATAAAAACAACAATATTTGCTTCTGTTAGCACGGGCGCGATGATTTTTTCTCGCTCGCATCCGGTGCGACGTACAAGTGCGAGTGAAACCGTACTTGTGACAGGTGCTACGATAGCTCAGTCTGCGGCGAGACATCGCAGAGTACGCGTGTCACTTATGCGTCATATTGATTAATTAAAAAATCCAAAATATCGACCAAATTATGAAGCATATCATGAATAACTATTTTTATTCTTAGAATAATCCATATTTTAGCACATAGAATACTTGGGGTTCTCCATTGTAAATACACTCTAGTTGGACGACGCGTTAGTTTTCGAGCCGCCGTGACGGATCGGTTTTATTGAAACTAATCAATTAAAATTGAATTGTTATTATATTTTGATTAATGCAAGAAAATCAAATATTTGTACACTATTCTTGGATATGAATCATGAATAACTATTGTTATTCTTAGAATAATCTATTTTTTAGCATTTTATGAAATGCTTGTGGTCTATTTTCCATTGTAAATAGACACCCATCGGGCGACGCCGTTGGTTTCTAGCCGCCGTGACGGATCGATTAAAGTAATTCAATTTTACATAATAATTGTATCTTTATTTTGTGCATTTTTTTTTAATTACTACTCATGTACATTTTTTAAAAACAATATTTACTAATTATTTTACATTGCCTAAAAGTTCTGGTGTTATAAAACAGCTTCTATTAAAATTTTGATTTGTGATATAAAATTTTACTAATCCAAACATTGAGTTTATATACATATGTAGAAATATTAATATCAAGTATGTATAGTATTAATATTATCCACCCATCTTTCGATTTCACACGGTTTTACTTCAATATATTTTTTGTTTATTTAATTAATCGTGAAATTAAATCAAATAATAGCAATAAAAACTCTTTTAAACTCGTTTTCTTAATTTGAGTAAAATCATACTTTGTTATTTCAACGAAAAATTTACGTAGAATTTTTTAAAAAACATTATATAGTAATGTTTAAAGTAAAAATTAAACTTATGTTTTATGTTTTTGTTCTCAGTTTAACCGACAAGTCATGACATTATTGAAAATAATATTGATAGCAAAAGAAATGGTTATTTATATTCTAAGGGTCGAACTGTTCACTGAACTTATGGTCTTAAATTTTTGTATTAACTCTTTTAATCAATAGGGATTTTATTTATTTTGCCATAATTAGCTATCTAATATATAATTGGTGTATTATTGTATTGGTATTATATATCTACACAATTAATCCTTTTGCTTTAGAAAATTTTCACATAATTTGTGTATTCTATACATGTATTGGATGTTTAAAATTTCATCAAATAATTTGATATTTAAATCTAATATAAATTAATATTTAATCAAAAATTTTCGCAGTAATTAGTATTTAATCTAATAAATATAATATTACATATGTACGTATGATAAAAGAAAAGTTTTCCATAGTTTTATATTTAATATTATAGAAAATTAGTGTGGAGTCTGAATGCTTTTGCAAACTTTGGACTTTCTTCAAAATTCTGAAAACCGCGTTAATCTTCAGCAAAGTTGCTCTTAGAATACTTTTTACGAATACGATTTTTTTCCTAATGCCATGTAATTTAGTATTCAGCTAAATATAAAATGTGTGCAAAATAATAATCAGCACTACATCAAATATTTTAAATACATATATATGTATTTTTAAATAAAAAAGAATATAATTTAATTATAACAGAGTTGAATCTCTGAATCCTTATCAAATTGTCTAGAATATCGAGAATATTCAATCCCACAGTGTTGTAGGGTCTACCGACGCCTGTCCATCTGGTGACGCCTGACCGAAGCGTCCTCAATTATTCAATTCGGTTAACTAGAAAGACGTGTCGGCTACAAATTGAACGTCCCAGTCTTGAATATGCAATCAATAGTAATGAGGGCTAAGGGTTTCCCATCCCTGACTATTATGACACGAAATAGCACCGGGAATTGATGGGACTGTCGCAAATTACCGAAATAAACTTGACTTTTTTCGAGAGGGCTCATTGTAACATGTTGACTTAATATATCTCTAAAATATACGACCAGTAACTTTTTGCACTGGAAAATTTACGAAGAAAGAGTCAACAGACGTCGTATATTATGCAAATGATGACTCGCTCGAAGAAAAGAAACAAGGGTGGAAAAAAATCAACAAAAACTTTATTAGACAGCATGAATTATGGCAATTTTTCGAATATAACGCGAGAAGAATATATTATCCCGAATATTATTTTTTTTGCGCTTGCAGATATAATATATAACTTATTCGAACAATATGAATATATTATTGCGTATTAGCACAATCTAAATTATACGTCGTGTACATAAAATTTACATCATGAACGCATTTATTTATCTGCGATACGTATATTTATATAAAAAAATCTCATTACTAGAAATAATTAAATATAGGTTTGCGTACGTACGATTGAGTTTACAAATAAAAATACCTTTTAAAAAAAATATATAACGAGCCCGAACGGACGGTCGGAAAATTTGTTCAACGTGCTGTAAACGCTTAAAAAAACTTAGTCTGTATTACTTTAAAAATTCGCATAAGCCTGTATTCAACGAATTGCTTTGGCTTAATTTGTATGCTGCTGGTATATAAACATATTTTAAATAAACCACGATTCATAATTTGACGAATAAATTTGTATTTTGTGAATGAAGATTATTTATTATTAGATAATTAAAATGTTTTTATAGCTATCGAACATTACTGAACTTTAGAAGTGAATTTTCATCTAACAAACGTCAATTTACGAAAATTCCTTACTCTATAACAGTGGTCGCCAAACTTAATAATGATGTAAGCTACTTTCGGAAATTCAAATTGTCTGCTGACTTATACATATTCCTATTCCCCCCCCCCACCTATTTTTTTTGGAAGTTTTTATAATTTTTATATCATAATATAAGAAAATAGATTTAAAATAATTAATATTAAAAATATATATATTTTAAAATATGTATTTAAAAAGGATTGTAAGTTTTTATTTTACCCTTGAATTTATCCATGAATATTCCAATAACAAAAAATGACGTTTAGAAAAGATAATTTAATATCTTTTACTATTTTAGGTTAGACTATTCATTCCTTTTTATTCATATGGATAGTTTATTAATAATTTTCTTAGTTAAAGATAAATCTTTTCTAATGTATGGCTAGTCTGAATTTACATTTATTGTTCAAATTGTTTCTACGTGTATAATTTGAGATATGGAGGACTTCAAAGAATTTAATGAGACTTATTTGAAAAAAATCTGAAATATATTAAAAGAGGTTAGATATTATTATATTTACATTGAAAAAAGTAATAACGGATTTTTTAAAATATTTCGGATGTTTTATGAGTCAACTCAATTGTGGTTATTTTATAAATCTGCCCTTTTGGTACAAAACTATTTGTATTGTACCGTATTTATATAATATAAAAAAAGGTTGAGGAATGTTTGATATTTTATTATCATTGTAAAGTTTACATCATTCAAATAATATTATAAACATATAATTATTTATCCTAGTATATTTGTATTCAAATGTTGAATCATTGATTTGAAATTGTATTTACATATCTCGAATTATTAAAATTTTGGTGCATTTTT
>JAGXCT010036630.1:0-35936 GCA_022495035.1 Philopotamus ludificatus | reverse complement strand
CCACTAGCAACGTCCATGTCTTGCAACCATATAGAAACATATACCACAACTACTACTGCAGAGTTTGGAAACGGGTCTTCAATGAGAGTCGATATAAAATGTTGACTGATAATTGTATTTTTATCTCAGATACGTTTTATTTACAAGGTTTAGAAATATTTGCAGTTCCCCGAAACTTTTTGTTAGTATCGCCGTGTTGTCCACGGTTAAATAACTATTGATTAAATCAAAGAAATTCTCATGTAATTCTTTTCGACTATTTATTCGTTACTATATATGAAATTTTTTATATATAGTAATTAGAAATAAGCTGTATAATTTATTCAGCGAATGATTAAATATGTATTTAACGTTGAGCAGAGCAGCTGTATAATAGCCGGGGCACGTGTCGCTGTATTGTCGATCGAAGCCTTGCTAGGAATAGCAAACAAAGGGCCTGAAGCTTCCGCGTCCTCCCAACAAAGTTGTGCAAAAGAAAAATAAAAGTGAACGCACTTTGCGCGGGCCCGCCATGTAAAAAGAGTTAAAAGATAAACCGCGAAGCTTAAATACACAGTTGTATTTACGTGACCGGCTTTGCCGAGTAGCGAAGACGTGCGCCTCGCGTCGGCCCAGCTTTGTCTCTGCTTTTCTTTTTCTTATTTTTGTTTCCCGAAAAAATTCTCAAGTGAAATCCAGCTCTCATTATGTAACGTTCGATAGAATTTGCATTTTTTTGTTATTATTTAATTAAAGTTATTTCGAATATAATGATTTAATTAAGAGTATCGAATCGATAAACTGTTGTCAAATTTAATAGATGTATCTTTTTTTCATTAATTCGTAATGTATGCCTAATTAATTTGCTAATCCATTTAGCAAGACACGGCCATTAATGTCAAATTAAATCACGAGACCATAACACCCTGCAAACGGCATTATGCTGATTAATAATTGAACTTGGCACATGTCTAACGACCATAATACAGCCACGGTATATTGTCGTTTGAAGGGCCATCAGATTACATCATCCTGGTCTGCATCACACCGTCAAAGGGACCAGATTACCATCTTGTAATTCGTCAGCGGCGAGACCGTATCTGGATCGAGTTACCGGAACCGCGGAGCTCTCCACGGGGCGCTGCCGACGCCGCAGCGTCTCGACCCAAATACACCCGGGACGCCCTTATCGCGGCTTACACGGGTCGAGTCTCATTCATGACCCCGGACAGATCACAACTCATTTTTCTGGGACCCCGGCCACATTTTTGGCCAATCCCCGATGTTTATCAGGTGTTGACCCTGGAGCGTGCGGAAAAGTTATGGGGTTTGCGGTCGGGTTGGCTTTCGCTGTGACAATGGCCGCGGGAATAAAGAAGGATATCATCCGTGACAATTTGTGCTCGGATTGGAGAAGGGACAACTCTGATTGGTACCATATTTTTATATACCCAAGCGTATTATATCTACCCAACTTTTTTTTCATTTATCCTTATTTTATATATTTAAATACTACCTATTGTATACTATTTAAATACTCTTATATATGAAACCGGGGAAGTATGGAGTTGTTAAATTATAGGAAATATAAAAATCTTCCCAAAAATATAGGAAAATCTTAAATTTACGATACATATTAATAACAGGATTGGTATACACAATTCCGGGCTAAAAAATATTTATTTTTCTGACAGTGAACGAGTCGTATAGCAATATGTATATTATTATGTACAAATGTGCTTCATAACTACTTATTTATTTATTATTATTATAAGACAATGCGTGGTTGGCATACAGAGTGATCCAATTCGCCTACCACGCATAACAAACATATAAATATATAACGAATGTATAAATCAATAAGTATTGTCATTAATTGCTTTGTTGTAAGAAATTATAAAATCTCATACTACAGATAGATCAACAAAATGGCGATACTTTACATCAAAAATATCAACATGCCAAGTGGTTGAGCAGAGGAAAAAGCTCTGGTTACCGGAGAGTTTTCGAGATCACCTATCCTCACATTTGGCGAGAGAAAAAGCACACGCGAACGAGCTCGATGGTAGTGAGGTGGCGCCCATAACGGCAACTTGCACAGTACAAGGGGGTTATGAACGGTGCTAACCAACAACTTGAAGAAGTGCTTTGCCAAATATATTGAAAGATTACCTATCCAATCTCATTCGCGGAAAGCTAAACTGTTATATACAAACCATGATACTGGGTAATATATTAATTTTAATACAGTATTTTTTTGTATACATATAATATTCTTAGTCTTGTACCTTTAACTTATCTGTCACGTCGTCCGAAGAGGGTCCATTTTTTAAATTATTAAAAGGCATTTATATTATTTATTAAGAAATATGTAATTTGACACTGAAAATTAAGCGTTTCATAGTAAATGGCGATCTAAAAAAAGCACTATAGGAGGGTTGTCTGTATTGGTATTAAATTAGTAAAGCGATTAACTGCTATTAATTTTTATATAATTTTTTAATTTACTTTTCCCTCATTTCTGAGGAACGTGACCACGTGCGTGATTCACCTTATATATTGTAGGACCATGGACATGGTTTTCATAGGAATATATAGTGCAGTGGTTTCCCGTTGCCAAAATCTCATACTACAGATTAATTTTCTTTCACTTTCAAGCTTATATTTTTGACAATTCATTTTTTTTTTAAATGAAGGTCGTCAGTCTCCAGCCCACCTTTCTGTTAAGCAATAATTTTATTCATCTAATAGATATTATTAGCAAAATAATACATTTCCGTTTTTCGGTAATTTAAATTATATATTGTAGTATTAGTTTTGTAAACCAGGCATTAACTCACTGCCTACGGAGGTCGTGGATTCCACGTCAAAAGCGTTTTTGTATAAGTCCGGGGCGCTCATATCACACGCTAGTCGACACTACGCGTTTATTTGGCTGTAACTTTTACAACGTTCTGATGTTTTCAAATATTCTATTTCGAATAGATACTTAATAGTTATAGAATTACAAAAAATACCCTTTCAGACATTGAAAAGATTTTGGTCAAAAATGGATATAAAAAAACGATATATTCGAAATATGTTATGACTCTTTACAAGAAGTATTGGAGTGTGTTTAGAAATGGCTGACTTTTGTTGGCAGTTTTTTAATGTTTACTGCAAAATAAATAACATTTAGGAATTCATTTATTTATTACAACTTTTTATTCTTTTGCTTGACCTATCCCAGCAACTCAACGCGTAATGGCCTTATATATGGTGTTAAACCAAGTTTTATTAAAATTTCGATTCAGCCCATTTTCAAAAGTGTGGTGACCCCTGCTGTAAGATTGCTAATTATTTTGTCTACATTAACTATCCAGTATATGTTAAAGTTTAAGCAGTTTAATTTTCAGTTCAATATCTCTATTATCAAAAGAGTTATGATTTTTTTCCTAAAACACGACGTTTCACCAAATTTCGGCGAATTGGGCCCGTCTTAGCGCATGTTTGGCGGAGATTCGCCCCGTAGGCAATGTGTTAATATAATATATGCCAATATTATCACAGTTTGAAACAAAATTGTTTTTCGTATTTGGTTAAAACATAGGGAAACCGGTAGCTTATATATATTTTATTATTATTCTTTTGGTGACTATCCAAAGTTTCGGTAATAAATATTTTTCCCGACGCTAAGTAGCATCAATATGAAGTTTATTGATAGTCATCACAGTGAGTATAAGTATAAACCAATGGCACTGATTAATCAAAATTAATGGTTCAATTACGGGAATTTCGTCAATTAATTAAATCGTTCGACAGATTAGCCAATTAATAAACACTCAATTAAACCCCTAAGCCCGAAATTATGGCTTATGATGCAATTAGTGTTAAAATTATTGCGCATGAATATTACGCCGAGATCAAATTCACTTATTCCATTTGGTATTATTTAAAAGATTACAAGAGCCACGTCGTACCGGGTGCCGGATAAGGCTGTACCATGGCTAATCCTGGTTTTAGCCGGGACGTAACCGACTCGAGTCCATTCCAACCGGGGCGATTCGCTAGTTTTTGAGGTTAGAATGTTAATGCCCGCTCGCGGGGAATTTGCATAATTATTACGTCGGCGACGCCATATCCCCGAGCGCCTTAAAATGAACGCAATCTCCTCCCAGCACCTCCACAATGGCGTCTGTTTAGTTTTTCTTTTCATTATTAATTTATGTTCCGTGAATAATTTTGGCGAAATAAAAATAACCGTTTTTTTTTGGCCCTAGATTACTTAAATCCGGCTGAAATCCGCCGAGTTATCAACTTTAACTCGGTTATAAAGAAGGCCGAGTTGAATATATTCAATGACAACGGGGCGCCAAGGATTTTGAAATTAATTATTTTTTTAAAAATTAATTGGAGGGGTGGATAAAAAAGGGTTGTATATAAGTGACATTTCATTTAAAAATATTGTTTAGGTCAAACTGTTTGATTTATTATTTAGGTTATCAATTGTAAATTATTATATTTATCGTCATTTTTAAAAAATACAGTCCAGCGTGAGAAGCGATTGTGAGAATTTCTAGATATTTTATATTCTTTTTCTCGGTCCATGTATCTAAGGGTGTGAAGTTAGACATCTTTTCCGTATCATCGGGGATCACATCTGATGTTATATTTTATTTATACATATATTGTTTTATTATTATTTATTGGGCTTTAGGGATAAGGAATAAGGCGAGTGAACTAGAGGGGAGGGAATGTGTCCAAGAAGCAAGACAAGGTAGATATAAGAGATTGATTGGGGTTCAATATTTTTTTTCTGAGGATACTGACTAAAAATAGGTAAGTGGAGAATTTTTATTACCTTTACTTTTTTGGATTTCGCTTTGGTTCAATTTAAAAAATGTTTTTTGATTGTTTGTTTTCGAGTGATCATATTTTATATGCTTACGGTAAGGAATCAAAAACCGAAAACCGCCAAATCTCTTTTTATTGTCAGAACCGAGGTTGAACCAAAAAAAAATAAAAGTTTATTTTGGTTGATTTAACAATAATCGAAAAAACCGTAAATGATCCATTTATCATCTTTGTTTAAAACTTGGTATAAAAGGGTTTGAATTCTTTCTCTCAACAATAAAGAATTGCATGTGTTTCTACGCCCTTTTTAATTATCTTCAAATAGTACATGCGGGATCCAAATTCTTATTATATTTGTTTTACCGATGCATTGTAAATGTGACTGTACAAAGGACCTTTGGAGATTTAAGTCTCTGAGATAATTCCTCGATGATTTATCAAAAATACGACTCGGTAAGGGATCTCAATATGTCATCATTAAATTTAAAAGATTTTCCGGATTTAGGTGTATCTTTTAGATTTCTATTTCTCGATTTAAATATTTAAAACCTAAATTTACATTTTCGTGCTGTCATGACTTAATCATAAATACCTTTGTGGTGGCTTTGCGGGCAAAGCTAGTAGTTTTAAGCAAAAAAACTTACAGACATGCTTTCTTAACCGTATCTGCACTCGAACATTAAGATATAAAATACGGGTCTACGGATTTCTTTCGGGTCCTCCTAATATTACACCAGTATTTTACTTAGATTTTTTTACAGGATGAATGTATTGCTATAATTATTGGAGTATTAATGGAATAATTATTTACATGAGACGAAGAGGATGCCATTTAGGTTTAGAAATTATTTTTTATTGATACAATAAAACATAGGATGTATCGATAAATTTTATATTACTGTAATTAAAATAATTTATATCTGCAATTTCATTACTCGATACAAAACGATTTAATTTGCTCTTAAAAGACTAGCGCGTTTCCATGATTGCCTTTGCAATCAAATAGGTAATTCCACGGCCACCTAACGAGATTGCATCGAAACGAAATGCAAAAAAAAAGGAAAAAACCGCTTGTAATTGTTGTCCCCGTGTTCCCTTTCCGTCCACCACTTTTACGAACGTTCCAGTAATTGCTGCGCCGAGCTAAATTTGTCTAATTTACTTCCGGTACTAAAGCGAATGCAGCAATTCCTGGAACAAGTAAAAAGAGCAGTCTCTTTATCTGGATCGGCCCTCGTCCCTAGCACTTCCTCCATCGCTTCCTCCTCTGAGGTGCGGTGTAGATTTTATTGATACCATTAGTCGCAATCATAAGCAGTTTGTATTTTCGTCACAGACTCACCCCACGTGCTGCCAGCAGCCTAAGGGCAATGGGGGGTGGTGGGGAGGGTATTTTCGCGAAGGGCTATGGGCGGTGTTGCCTCCTTTTGTTTACTGAAACGACTCACTTGAGATATCACGGAGACCGGTCCAGTCATTCAAAGTGGGGCATAAAACTTGATAAGATGTCTCCTCTTGTAGACTCAACTTTTACTGTCCCTTGTGGTGTGAAAATACGGATTTCTGAACGTAAATACGTAATCGTAAATATGTATATTGCCGATATAAACGAAAAGGGCGTAAGGGCCTAAAACTTGTTACGGACAACGATGCACTAACACACATGCATAGTGATGATATTGCAGTAATAAACTTGGTACATGAACAAAAAATTGCTATTGGATCTACATAGACTAAATAAAGAATTATTTGAACAAACGTGTAGTGAAAAGATATTAATTGGTAGAAATAAACAGAATACATTAAGCTTTATTGACCATTCTTCATCTATAATTATTTTATTATCTCAAATTTTATGAATTAATTCAGTCATTAAATATAAAAGAAAATTAAATCTCATCGTAAAAATATAAAATATGATGCATTATTTTTCTGGATGGAAAACATTATCATTTAGATCCGAAGATATTTCAACTCGCATTAGAGATTTTCATAACTAATGGGCAATGGCATCGCTTTATTATACCGAAAACATAATTTCATGAATAATTTAGCGTGTTGTAATATATTTCAGAGCATAGCGATACGTTTAATTTTTGCCATAATACACGCGATGTAATTCATATCGGGTTAAGGTTAATCCGGAGAATAAGTACGTAATTTCAGTGTGTGTTCCTAGGGGTTGAGTGGGTTTAGTTTAATTTTGGAGTAGCTTTCAGGCTTAGTGCCACTATTTCCCAACTACAAAACACATTAAAATATTACGCGATAATTCGGGCCACGGCTGAGTAACGCGACTGTGATATAGTGGTGTATATGAATGTCGTAAACCGCACGGCGACCTCGATGATTAAAATGGCACATGCGAAACTTACGATATTCTCTGGTATGTACTGCCAGTGAATAGTAGTCTAGTAGTAGATTGAATTACTTAAACATAAATTAAGCCAGCGTGAAATAACGCTATTCAATTAAGGATGTTAGTATAAAATTCACTTTCGCTTAACTTTATAAAAAATGTTTCTGAAAACTTTTTCTCTATATAGCAAAAGCATATATTATATATTTATTTCATTATTATTTAGCGTTTTAATTGTTTCTATATTAAATTAGTTTTTGTATAATGATATTTTTCATTTATATACTGCGTATACTTACATGATTTTATCTGATTAAAAAATAAATTTTAAATTAAATGAATATGGCAAATCAATCAGAACACCCAGAAATTTAGATAGCTATTTATGTTCATTTGTTTATCTTTATTTGAGATTGCTATAGCTTTCAAATAATATTTATATTTTGAAATAAATATGTATCCATTTCACTATCTTTCTTGAGGAAATCTTATGATTCCGCTTGACTAAACACATTCATCCTTAGCATTTTCAACTTATATAAACCATCACTATTCTAGATGGCCATATAAGTTTTGGTTAAAATTGTAAAAATATTTTTACAAAAAATTATTAAAAAAATTAAGAAAAAAATTTAAAAAAAGAGACAAAATAATATAATATTTTTTTGCATTTGTCAGATCATAGATTAATCGATGTGATTATTTTTATAATTTCCATGTTTCTCTCTAAAGACTTATAAATAATTATTGAACAATGAAATCATGTTGAATAACAAATATTTATTTAAATTTTAAATCCACTGTCCCAAATAAACGGAATCGTGATCCAAATAACCAAAGTATTAATATATTACTATTAGTTTCTTTATTTGGTTTCTGAATCTTCGTACTTGGCTTAAATATACGGATACTCGGTCAAACTAGCATCCTAGCAAAATCTGACGTATATTCAAGTCAGATTAGTTTTTTACGTCCAAAAATATGACGATATTCAGTGTTAAGGTAAATTATCTGTTTTTCGTTTCGGTTCATCATTTGGCGGCAATTTTAAGTAAATAATTCTATTCCAATCCACCTAACGCATATCTCGTACTCTTGCATTTTTAGTGTATTTTCTACATAATCGTTCAGCAATACAGCTATCTCTGTACACATCACAAATGATTTAACGCGTACTAGCTACAGATTTGCCATTTTTAAAACAAAAGAGGGTTGCCGAATATGAGTTTAATTTGTTTCAATTATGAGATGCATTTTTTTCGGAAACTAATACATGAACAAGGGTGCTAAGACTGCTCAGAATATACTGTACAATGGTTTTTCAAAAGAGAATAGCAAAAAAAAGAACTTGCATTCCACATTTTTAAAACTGATGCAAAGACGGTACGTTTTTGGCACTATCTATAGTTTTAGATTACATATCTAATGTATCCAATATTTGATAAATGCTATGTTTTCAAACCCATTTGGAATTAAAAATATTTTTTTATTATTTAAAATTAATTGCACTGTAGAAATTTCCAATTATCCCCAATTTTCTTTATTTATTTCTTAATGTGCTGAGAAGTTTAATATCTACCTTCATTCATCAATAAATGTTTTGTGTTTAGTTTTTAGGGCGCATTATTCCGGGCATCTCTGCACCACCATCGCCACCACCACCACCACAACTACCACCGCCGGCTTGTACCAAAGCGGGGTCGTGCTGAGTCAACTTTTCTGTCGGCCACCCCCCGGGCACAGTCTTTTGTATTCAGAAGTCGTGGGTTCATAATTCGTTCCGCCAGACAGTGGCCCTGCCGTTTCCTTACAGATTCCGTAGCCAACCCCTCGTAGGCTTTTGTCAGCCAAACCTGAAGGCGCGGACGGACGCCCTTCGACTTCGAATCACCCAAGTAACATCTGCAGCTAACGCCTCTACGTATACCTCCTAGGTATACGAAAGATATCAAAATATGTTGACATTCAATCAGAAACTAGTTAACCAAATACAGCTCACTCCAAATCCACAAATCTATATATTAAAAAAATATATAATTAATTAATAAACGTGTATTTTCGTATTAAAAATAATAAAAATTAAAATATTATGTGAATATGTACGTTAAATATGTATTATAGGTAAACTTTTCCGATTTCTTTATAATGAGTTAAATTACATAGTAAACTTTTCACCATATTCTAAAAACTTTTTTAAGCTTCGTACTATATGTGTGATAATATTTTTCATCAATTCTAGATATATTTCGTATTTATTATATATAAAATATAATTATTATTAGACACGCTCTATGTTCTTGGTTTAGAGTTCAAATAAAAATAAATTACCCATATTGTACAAGTAATTTCTTAATTATAGACTTGGTTCATATGCTTTATACTGCTTAAATATGTTTTCTTAGTAAATATTGAACAATAGGGTAGAATAATCTATCTCGAGCGACTCAGCTCAATGTGCCTTGCGCTTATTTCGAGTGGGGCAAAGTATAAAGCTTCCATTTCCAAAATGGTAGGGGAGATCGTCGAAGTAGATACTATTTTCGTTAATCCAAAAATGAAATAAATATTTATCTATGTATGTACAAACATCAATGTTATGATGAAATATTGAGACACCATTCGTGGAGATATTAAATAAATAAAAACAAATTAAATAAGTTTATGCATAGAATATATTATTGAATTAAAACAATTCAAAATAATATTGAAAGTTTACACTCATTTATTGTGGCAATAATTAATTTAGCGTCTGAATCATTGAGCGGCACTTAAGAGCATCATGCTCTTATGCGATTCAGGTTTACCCAAAACGCTTTAATTATTCTTGAGTTATTCATAATTCGGATGCAAGCGGCCATTCTGCCACAAACAAGCTCGTATTTACATCAATTTAGCTTGCAAATCCTCTTGAGAGCCTCACGCATCTGCAAACAGATTTCAAAGCGTTGTTTGTGCGTCTCGGGAACTCGACAAAGTTTCCGGCAAGTTTTTGGCGCGTAGAAGTATTTCGCGATGGGGTTAGCTGCCACTCTGCTTCTTTTCAGATGCTGATTCGGTGGGTGAACCAGCTCATTCAGTCTCGTCCCGACCCTAAATCACTTGTAGACAGGACCGTGTATCTGGCACCCTTCATTTCACCCCTGCACTTGTGGAGTAGGCGGCTCCGCCTTAAATTGCGTTCGGGATCTAATTTGATCTTCTTCGCCCGGGATCCCGGTAATGTATGTGATGGGATAACGTACGGAATGCATCCATTTCCCAATGCCGATAAATTGGGTGTAACGTACGGTTTTCCTTTCGGTTGACCATTAGTCAAGAGGCTACCGCCGCATGGATTGCCAATCGAATGGGAATCAGAAATGGCCATTTTATCGCTGACTTTATGGTAACAATTTATACAAATGTATCGCACATTTAATTTGTTAATATCAAAAGAAAATATATTAAAAATAGTAATTACAGAACATAACGTATACAATATTATATCTAAAACAATGGATAAAATATGTTATAAAAGTAAAAATAAATTATCAAATCGGGAATCTAGCATTAAACTATGACATTGAGCATCCATTCGATGTTAATGTATATATAATAATACATGTATGTATTATATATGCTATCATAAAAAATACAAAGAATACAAAATTTGGATATATTAAATTTCGAAGGAAGAAAACCAGAAAATTTTTGTCGATATTATTTAATTTTTTATTTTTGTATTATTGTACTGTATTTTCAGAAAACACTAGTTTATAAACGTTATGTTTAGATATATATGAAAGAATTTTTTTAAGCGAAATATCTCTATCTAACATAATTAAATAAGTTTTCTTGCATAATTTTTTTTATATATCAAATGAAGGGTGAAAATTTTGCCTCGACTAAATCCCTGAAAAAAACAATTCAATCAATTTAAAAAAATACAGATGAAGATGGTTAAGGTTTTAAAAAACATGAACCGCACATTTTTTATAAAACCTTTATGGATGAAAACTTGGAATTTAAAGTTCCTTATGCAAAAATGTGAAAAACAAAGAAGGCGTAAAAATTTAAACAATATCAATATTGTCTTACATAACTCCGATTCACCATACTAAGTGTAAAATACGAATAAATTTGTCCATTATGATATAACTATAATTATTGCTTAATAAAGTTGATTTTCTTATACTTACATGTCTGTGTTTAATACTTATTTATATTTATTACAGCAAATTTTGATTAAAATAGCAATTGAGAGTGGTATAAGTGCATTTGTACCCATAAAAATCGTTTTTTCTTTATTATTTTTGCATAATAAAACTTTATCATGTTGATAATTAAAAAAATATCTGAATTGATTTACGTGTGCCAATAGTTTTATTCTTAGACAAATACAAACCTTTACTTATCCCACAATTTAAATAAATGGAATTTCCACATTCAATAAATATTATCTATATTTAAAACAATTTATTTTAATTATTTAAAATAACATTTCATGATATACGATCAATGTATAAATATTTGAATATATTGTTTTACAGACTATTTCTATGAAAAAAGATAACATTTCGAGGAAAGCTGAAAAACGTTGATCAAAAATATATGTGGTATTTGTCAAATAAATCTCTCAAGAATATTATAATATATTTTATATCACTGATTTATGTTTAACATTTTTATTAATATAATGTAGTAGAATAAAGAAATCCATCTTGGTATTTTAAATATTGATATTTGATATGAATGGTATAAGCTGAAATCTCTTGATTAAAAGTACGGTATATTTATAAAAAAAATGTTTAATATTTATATTCTTATACTCGATGAAATAAAAATATATTTTCAATAAATTCAGAATGGTACAAGTTTTTTTTAAAAAATACGCTCTACTGCCCCATTGTTTAATTTAATTTTTCATTATTCTTTAATAAAATCTCAATTACCATCCGTCCCCTCCACCTAGGAATCTTCATTATTATCAATATTTGTCCTCGGAAGCCAGCGCGCCTACTGCGTAACAATTTTACGGTTCAGAATTTAACGGGCGCCTGCAAGATTCCTGCAGGAGTTGTCCTTTCGCAATTTCGGGCAATTTGTTTTAGGACAGATTTCATCTTTGAAGTTATTACGGAGGGGAGTGAAAGTTGAAAGTCGCGTTGCGGCCTGCACAAGAACTCTGGCAAATTTATGAAGTCGCTGTGAGGTGGGAGGTTTTTACTTGATGCAATTAGCTTTAATTAAATGTGATCTATGAGAAGTTGGCGGCGAATTCTGGTTCTGGTTCCAATTTAACAACCCGGAGCAGGCAGTGTCGGTTAATTGTTGCCGGGGTCGCTGTTATGAGTCACGTGCCTCGCGTATTTAAACCCCGGATATGTATGTATGTGTGTATGTACACCACGGATTGTATAGCCTGAAGTTTTAGTCTCGGCATAGCTCAAGTATTTGATGTTTGCTTGTGAATTCAATTAGTACTGGTACAATGACGAGGCTCTCTGTTCCACTCTGGGAGTGAAGGCTTATAAAACTGTCTTTGAATAAGTTAATAATTCAAATAAATAATTTAATATAAGAAGCTGCGAATTCTATTTTTTATTAAATTTAAATTATATAATTTGACACTTATGTAAATAATATCTCATATACAATGTGTCCCAAAAAAAATGTATACACAGTTTGAATGATTATAATTAAGGAAAAGAATTTACATAAAATTGATTAAATATTCTTCTTACTAAAAATTATAATCTTCTGGTCTAGAACACTGCTGATACGTTGGGCTATTGATTCACAAACTTCAACAATCATTTCTCTGGTTGTTGTAACCCATTCTTGCTCAATTGCGACTTTAAATCCTTCCAGTATCATCGGATTTCTGGGAAAGACTTTATTATTAAGTATCCACATTAGAAAAAGTGCAGTGGCCTCGGAACTGGGAAATGGACAGGGTATTCTATGGCAGTGCTTCCCAATTACTTTCATGTCACGGCCCCTTAAATCTGAAAGAATTAATTCCCGCCCTCCGCCCAAAAAAATAAAAATTTTATAGTTTTATTAACCCTTTGCACTCCAAAGGTTTTTTCAAAAAGTTTATACTCCATCAACAATCTCTGTCGAAATTTCTATGGCTTAGGGGTTTTCTACCTTCTTTTTTCTTGCATTTGGTATATAATATATAAAAATTTACAATGGATGTTTCCATCCCCCAAAAATATAATTTCCTCCACCATTTCATAGTTTTTCTCATAAAACAATACGACGTCGCATATTGGTCAGCCGTGTCTACCCCACCCATATTTTTTATGTAATTATAAATTACAATAAGCTTTCTAATAAGTTCAGGTTGGGTAGTAGGTTAAGATCTTCTGACTCTCCTTCTCACTGATTGAAGAACTTGAAGACTCACTCAACCTAACGCAACCCAACCTAACCCAACCCAACCTAACCTAACCTAACCCAACCTAACCTAACCCAACCTAACCTAACCCAACCTAACCTAACCTAACCTAACCTAACCTTTTTTTTTTTTTTTTTTTTTTTTCTGTTGGGGAGGGAGATCTTTAAGGCACCTCCTTCAGGAGATAGTGCTGGATTTTACCAGCTAAAACCCTCCTCAGCTCCGACCACCACCACATTGTCGTTGAATTAACTGGCATGGTGGTGGCTGGCTTTCGGGTAAAAGCTTTACCTCACGTCCTCCGTGGTAATCGGATCTTTCCGTTATCCTTGCTGTCGGCTGTTGTTTGGCGGCCGTCTTGCCCTTTCGGCTTCCTCCTTAGTCAGCATCACTATCCCGGCAAACGTGGATAGCGTCTTATGTTCCTCTTCTTTGCCGAGGAGGAGTTTCTGCACAGTTTCGATGGTTACCGTCTCTCCTCCTAGGCTCTTTCACAACTTCCGTGAAGCGTGGACATTACCAATAGAGTGTGTTCGGCTGTATCCACCGCCTCTCCGCATTCATTGGCATTCCGTGGTAGCCTCTTCCCGATTCGGTGGAAATTATTCTCAGCTTGTCGTGACCAGTTAAAGGCTGGCGAGGTCAGACCCTACATGTTGGCGATTTTTTTGAGCCACAGTTCGATCCGCTGGAATCAGTTTTCAGCTCCATTTCCCCTTTGGAGTCTCGTCCCAGCGCTCTTGCCATTTTCTTATGAGACAGAGGCGTACCCTTTTTCGATGGTCGGTGGTTCTTAGGTTCGGCTCCTGTTTTTGCTGCTCGTATAGCTCTTTCCGCTCCTCGGCCAGAAGGTCTATTGGCGGTATTCCGGCCAGCACTAATACCGCGTTCTCGGAAACAGTCGAATAAGCTGCGACGGCTCTCAGCGCACTGTGTCTCTGCACTCTTGCTAGGTTCTTCCTGTATCTCTCGATTTTCATTGCCGGGGCCCAAATTGGGGCTCCGTACAAGAGGATACTTTGGACGACATTTGCATACAGCAGCCTTCTTTTCTGCTTTGGCCCGCCCATGTTCGGCATGAGTCTAGCGAGAGCGTTCGCGGCGTCGGTCGCTTTTTTAGCCGCTCTTATTGTGTGTTCCCTGGAAGTTCAGTTTGTCGTCTATCTGAACTCCAAGGTACCATAGAGATCGGCTAAAGGGGATCGAGAAGCCGCCGATCTTTATATCCGGCGGTTGCAGCTTCCTTTTCCTTGTAAGGAATACGCCTTTGGTCTTGTGGCTGGCGAGTTAGCCGACGTCGTTCAGCCATCTTGATTATCTTGCGGAGTGCTTCCGTCTGGCCATCGCCTTCGAGTGCTGAAATTCTTCTGTTGATATCGGCCCTACGTCGTCCGCAAATCCTATCAATTTTGCGCCGTCCGGTAGTTGCGGTCGAGAATTGCGTCGTACATTATGTTCACAACGTGGGCCCTAGAACCAGGCCCTGTACAGACGCCGCGGATATTTTCTCCGTCCTGGTCCTTGGCCCGTCTATTGTACTCTAGCACTCTGTCCGTGAAGTAGTTAGTTATAATTCGGAGGAGATATGGTGGGACCTGCTGTCTTTCCAGCGCCCCTATTATTTCGTTCCACCTCGCGCTGTTGAATGCGTTCTTCACGTCCAGGGTGATGAGAACCGAGTGGCTGCTGGCTTTAACTGAGCCAGCCCATGCCTCGTGTACAGTTTTGACTACCTCAGCAATTGCATCCACCGTTGAGCGTCCGCTTCTGAATCCGTATTGACTGGCCGAGAGTCCGTTGGGTTCCACGTGTTCCTGGAAGCGTCGATATTAACCTCTCCAGGTTGCACCTAATCCGTTTGGTACAACGGTCGGTAAGACGATGGGTCCTCTGGTGGTTTGTCTCCCTTCGGGAGCAAGACCAGTCTTTGTCTCTTCCATCGTTTGTGGAATTCTCCGGTTGATAGCGACCAGTTATACAGTTCCATGAGTGTTTGCAGATGGCTCTCTGCGATCACGGCTAGGGCTTCGTTCGGGATACCGTCAGGGCCTGGCGCTTTCCTTGTTGTTAATTTAGCGCAGGCTACTCTCACTTCCGCCAACGTGAACGGTGGGATTTCATCGTCCGAGATTGGCCGCCCTGGGATATTTAATTTCTCGTGTGTCGGAAAAAGGTGGCTCACTACGGTCTCCACGTTCCGGATGTTGTTGAGGAGCGGGACCTGGCTATTCGATGCTAGTTTTTACCTCAGAGATCTCTGTCGATGGTGTCGATCATATCGTCCCATGCCCTGGCTTTGCTCCTTTTAATGGCGTTGCAGAGATTTTCTTGCTTCTCTAGACTTAGTAGTCTTCAGTGCAGGGTCTCGCGTTCTTCTTCTATTTCCTTGGAGTTTTCGACGGGCTTGTTAGAATTTCTTTCTCCAGGTCGCCAGTCTGGTCGTTCCGCAAATGCGCTGGGCGCCAGTTTTTGGGGGCGCGTCTTCTCGGCATTGCCGCATCACACGCTGCGGTGGTGGCTCTGGTAATTTGGTCGACGGGATCGCTTTCTCGGTCGTCTATTTCGTTCTTTTCCATCTCTTCAGTAAAGGAGGCGACGAATGCTTCTTTGTCTAGACGACGCGTGATCCATCCCCTGTTTCGCACAGGTGCCGGTGCGATCGATATATTGATATATTGACCAGACGATATATTGGTGGTCGCTCAGTGTAGCGTCTTCCAAGACCTGCCACCCGCTGATCCTCGCAAGGGTAGCGCCGTCGGCGAAACCCACGTCGACGACGGAACCGGTGATTCCCCTGCGGAAAGTGTTCACGTTGCTTGTGTTAAGGGCGAAGAGCTGCAGCCTGGCCATCGTATTTGCGAGCATCTCGCCCCTGCGGTCCGTCCTACTCGATCCCCAGTCGAGCGCTTTGGCATTGAAGTCGCCAGCTACGAGCACGGGCCCGGAGCCTACGCGTATGCTTTCCTCGAGCTCTTCGGTTTCCCGGAATTGTTCGTCCGATGCGTTGGTGAATAATAGCAGCTGTAGATTCTGATGTTATCCGCTGAAGCGCGGATCCATGCTGCTCCCACCGGCAGCTGTCCACCTCTATGACTCTCACGGAGTTATTGGGGACAAATACTGCTGCACGCGAGTTGGTATCCGGGTAGCAAGAGCCGAGGGCGCAGTTGTTGTTTTGCTCACTGGCTATTACCATGCTCGTTTTCTTATCGCACACTGTTTGGACAAGGAGATCTTGTGCTGCCCGACAGCAGTTTAAATTTATCTGGAGGAACGAGGTCATTTTGCAGCTCTTATCCTCCTTAGTTCGGCTTTTATGCAGCTATTGCTGCCGACTCTGTATCCATATCTGGCCTTCCTTGACGGCGCACAGCATGCACTGCAATTTTGTTGTAGTGCATTCTGCCGCTTTGTGACAGTCGACCGCTATGTGGCCGTATCCGTGACATTTGAAGCACTTGGTTACTTCAGCTCTCTCGGATATGCGGCAGTTGACCCACCCTATTCGTAAACGCTTTTGTTGGAGAAGCACTCTGGCTGCTGCCGTTGGCAGAGAGACGACTGCGATCTGCGTGCCACCGTAGGCGGCTCTGAGGCTTCGAACGCTCACGTCTTTGTCTCCTTCGAACTTGGCCGTCCTCAGGGCCTCGACGAGGGCCGTTTGGACGTCCACAGGGCCGTTTGGACGTCCACAGGGCCGTTTGGACGTCCACAACCTAACCTAACCTAACTAACTAACCTAACCTGACCTGACCTGACCTAACCTGACCTGACCTGACCTGACGCAGGATAGATGATTTTAAAGTAAAGAAATTCGAGTTGGATTCGTTTTAGAAAAATTATGCCAAAATTTTCACATCTTACATAAAACAAGATTTGTGATTCTTTTAATGCTGTAATATACACATAGAATCGTGTTTTTCAGAGCCTTCTGTTCAACCTTTTCTTTTCAGCGGAAATCGTATTTTTCTTAGAATATCTTTATTTAATGCCAGTAAATCGTTGCTCTTCCACTATTTTTTTTATTTGCATAAATTAAAAGAAGTTTCAGAGGCTCGTATCCGGTGAATACGCAGGCTACGGTATCATAGTGGTGTTATTTTTGTTAAAATTGTCCTACTACGTTTACACTAAAAGACGTCTAATCTTTTTTTTAAATACTCCGTCTCTGGTTATCTGACTTGACCAAACCTTACCTGAGCCCACCTGAGTTGACCAAACCTTACCTGACCTTACCTGACCTGAACTGACCAAACCTTACTGACCACACTGAAACCTTACCTGACCTTACCTGAACTGACCAAACCTTACCTGACCTGACCAAACCTTACAGTATACCTGGACATTAGTGCTTACCTGACCTTACCTGGCCTGCAAGACCTTACAGAAGCCTTTTGTGCTTACCTGAACTGACCAAACCTTACCTGACCTGACCAAAACCTGATGTGTAGAGCCAAAATATGAATTTTTGAGATTACATATATAACAAGAAAAATAATATCACACAGAAAGAAATTAAAAATAATCAAACATACGTGTGTAATGAAAAAATCTGCTCTCTGTAAAGACACGCACTTCTTCACTGCTAGGAAGCAAAGCAACTGAATAAACAAACTACGAAAGACATTTAGAAAGGAACCGAAAATTTCGTGAACATTTGATTTTTTGGAACAAACGAAATTAAAGAATACAAATGGGCAATAAAATATCGAAATTAATGGCGGGGGCGACGTTTCTGCGTGTCCCTATGCGTATTTCTTTCAAACAACGCGCATATTCAAGATAGCGATTCATTAATGCGTCTTATAATCATAATAGAAAAAAAATCCAATCAAAATATTTTCAGGCACGGATAATCCGCAAACCGGATAATCCATGCACGGATAATCGAGAGTTCACTGTACATTCCTTAAATATGCTATGTGGAAAAATATTCATAAAGAATATTTGTACTTTGTACTGAATATTTTCGCGGCCCCCGCGAGAAATCCTGCGGCCCTCCAGAGGGCCGCGGCCCATAATTTGGGAAGCACTGTTCTATGGGACCTCGAAAATAATCAAAAATATATCCAATTCTTTATCTAAGTTTAAATTTTACGATTTTTTATATGTATATTTTTATTTTACAGTCATAGATTTATTTTATTGCTCAAATCAATTGTCCATTCCTTTTTATTTTAGTTAATTCTTTATACAATAGTTAAATTAATTATATAATAATTTCTCAACTTATTTCTGGTATTATCCTAATCATTTTAATATCTATTCACAATATTTTTGAAATATACTAAAATAATTATATAGTTTAAATAAAAAATCAATTTTCATAGAAACGTAAATTTATTTCAATAGTATATTGCTCTTCTTTCCTTTTTCCTTCCTGGCACTTAATCTGATCTCTTATCTTCTACTATATTTCTACTTTAAAAGAAATCTTGTTTAGAGTGATTACTTTCAAAACTGATCGAAGACGAATGGCAGTAAATCTGTATCTGACATTACACTTATTTCCTTTCATAATTAAAAATAACTGCACACACCAAGAAGTACTTCCAAACATGGAAATAATTACATACTAGTATTTTCAAACTTGACAGGTTCAGTGGTGAATTGTATCTAAATTTGATTGATTTGAATTTGATTAGTTACTGATTCTATATTTATAGAATTATTCGAAGATAATACATTAAACCTGATTTTTAATATTTCAAATCTAAAAAATCTCGTTTCAAATTTATTTCTTAGGCTTAAATTTATTCTTGCATATTTTTGATGGGATGTTGTTTTCCTGATAATTTATATGTTTATGTTGCATGTTGGAAAATGCGTTAAATCTTCAATTTTTAACTGCTTTTCTCATTGCATTTGACTTACTTACATTTGAATACTTAAACTTGGTCACACATATTCGTAATGATCTAATCTTCTTCTTGAATTTTTAATTTTTGTTTGTTATATCAAGCACGATTGATACATCTTTTAACCGTATTATATAAAAAATAGGCTTGTATCTTGATTTTTACTTATAAAGAACTGCCATATTTCTTCTTTCAAATCATATAATTATTTAATTAACGTGAATTAATCACCGAAATTATCGGTTTTTTCACATAAGAAAACAGAGAATATCACTGATTTAAATATCGAGATTTTATGAATGTGTTATGATAGGTGTTCTTCTTCACAATGTTTTTTGCAGTAATGCAACAAAATTGTTGTTTTTTTCTGGTCATCGAAACAGTTTTATCTGTAGTTACAGAAGTTAATTTGGACCGTTATATTTTGCCCGTGTAGGGAGAATTTGAAACTCATATAATAAATTATCATAATACATATATCGGAATTTTACAATAAATATTCGCATAAATTAGAAACAATTCATTAAAAAAATGCGATAAAAAAACAAGTATTTAATATAATTTATTAAATAATAAATGAATACATATTTTTAAATACTTTTAAATAAAAACAAATGAATAATTAATTGATTCAGTTGTAACTGAATATCAGGTATGTAATATATGTGTATTAATTTAGAATTGATTCATTAGAATGGCATGGTTTTATCTATTATCTATATATTAAATAATTTGACCATGCAAATCTTTGAACAAGTGTATGACTCATATATATATAAACACAATTAATATTATTCATTATATTTTTTAGCATAACAAACAGTGTGTCTGTGAATATTATTACAATGGAAGATTATTTTAAGGCCATGCTATTAAAATTCGCCTCAATAATATATAGTAAGCATGAATCTTAAAGAAATTACTTAAAATATGAGGGTGAACTGAGCCGAGCCAGCTGCAATTAATTACACTTCTAAAATGTGACTTCTTAAGCCCACCCCGTGAAATATTCGCAGATTTGCACGAACAAAAGCCGATCGGACGTATATCACCCGGGGTTCATTCTCATGCAATAATAGGGGGCATATTTATACACACGAGCCGGCCATAAAAGGCCATAAAGATTCAGCGGGCCATCCCTCATCACAAAGGCGAAACGTAATTCCGGAGCGATAATAAATTATGATCGGGTATGAAGGTGTTACCTTATCCCGTTCACGCTCGCGCGAATAGAAGGAACAATCGACAGCGCCAATAAATAATCCTTTGTGTCCCGTGCGAGGGCGAAACTGCAGAAGGCAGCACTGGAGGACGTCTCAATCCGGGTCAGCAGCGAACCACCGACTACACAGCCGTGTCACCTGTCAAAGGTCGACGGTGTTGAAAGGACGCGGCCGACAAAGAGGAAGCTGTCGCGGGTGCAGCTAGCAGATCCGAGTGACATTTTAATATAAAATTGACGCCCGATTCTATCGAGGGCTTTCAACGAGGTAATGTGAAAACTGTCTAGTATATAAAACTGTATTAAAAGGATAACAGTTACGTAGAGAGTGGATGCTTATAGAGTGGCAATAAAATTTTGAATGGTTAGAAAAGCTTTACAGATTTTTATATATATATTTTTTAAATTATATATTTTGCATAAAAATCTGATGATTTAGACAAAAAATTACCGTTAGATTTTGTTTCGGTATTTACTGTGGTACCTGTCCTTTAGAAAGTCAATGTTTTTACAACATTGGTTCTAATACATAACCCACCTTTTCTTCTCGGTCACAAAATGCGAAAGATATGTTGAATTTTCCTCTAATTTTAATAATTCTTAACACATCGAAACCGTATTGCTTTCATCAGTTAAATGATTCTGTATTTATCCACAGGTATGAATCTTGCTAATTATTTTAAAATGTTCTTGTTCTCTAGACCAAGAGTGTCCGACTGTATCTGCCATTTTTCGAATATATTTGGTCGAATTAGCATTAACTTTAATCCGTATCACCCTTTTTCAACATTCACTACCCTCTCACTACGATGTTTATATTTTGAATCAATGAATATCCACATTAAAATTGTTTTAACAATTTTCCGTCTATATATCTTTTTTTAGTTGATTGAATGGTATCGTTTTGTCAAAAGTGTGATTTGTTTTGGTAATAATTATTCATTTCAATAAAATTTGACATATAATAATTGGTTAATAAATTAAGATTACATTTTTATTAGCAAGACTTTCACACTCATATGATGTATTAATAAAAAAGATTTTTGACTGAATGTATTTTAGGAAAGATTTCGGATTCTTTAGCTGAAAGGTTATAAGCAATTGAAAAAAATATAATTTTTAGAATGTACTTATATTCATATAGAAAAAAATATATATTTACAATGAATCATTATATCATTACAGCTTCTCCAGCTGTGAATCTAATTTTGTACCCGTATTACAAAATGTAAAGAGAAAAAATATGTTTGGATACCCAGCCTACACAAGATATAAAATTCTCCTCGACTTTCACTCAACAAATACGCAGAGAAACAATTCCATCGCAAGTTAAATAAGGTAGATTATTTTTTTAATTATTCAATATCCTTAATTGGTAACTACGTCATGTAAAAATGTAATAATTGATTTTTATTATAATCACGATTTTTTACGGTGAATTATGGAATTCAGTAAGAGTACGCTATTTTTCATGCAATTATTCAGCTACTCTGTTAGATTTTATTCACTCGGTAAATTGCGCGAGATTTTATATTTTATACGCGCTGAGAAAATCGTTTTTCATGTCAGTTTTTTTAAACTTTTTCATTACGTTAAATAATGATATATTTTTCTTTCATCCTTTATTCACAATCTATTAAATTGAATTAAAGGTTTTTTGGTATAGCGGTATCTCGTAAAACATTTTCGTATAACGATTTTTTTTTGCTGCAACATCGTAATATTCATTGAATCCTTTTGCGGCGATAATCCCCGAGGATTGTTGCGGTTATTTTTCTGCGTGCCATTGTGCGGGGATATCACCTGGGAAAATCGGGTCAATTTTCCAGGAATTCCTTAGAGTGTGGTTTACTTTTTAATGATGCAGAACGCCCAACTTTGTTTTAATGGTTGACGTACAAGAAAAGATTATATTTAATTCTTGGCACCGTGTGAAATTTGAATGAAATGACCTAAATATTTTATTTTATTATTAAATATGTCGGTTATTTTATAATAATATCGGGGAAAGGTCTTATACTTTCGACCCACATCTCTATTAGAGTTTGTGAGCGTTACGCACGTCTACGCTCTTTGGATGTGGGATTTAAATCGCGTGCCTCAGACTTAAAAAATAGTATGAAAAATATTTTAGATTTTTTTCAACAGCATTCCTTTCAGTAAGTGCTCCTTTTACATATCGTTGAATTTGGATCACATGAATAAGGAACCCTTTCTAGCGTCCAAGCACCCAAGTGTGCGAAGAGGGATAGAAATGATTGTGCGACATAAATTGCTTTTTTCATATCTCGGGTCTTTCTTTTATTCATTCTCAGATTTGATACAGTCTGCCCAGTCCCGTATATTATACATATATATACGAGCTTTAATTCATCGCTAATGAATAAGCTGTGGGTCTCTCCAGGATTCGTGGGTGGGATCCCTGGCCCACCCCCTCCGCGCAAATATTTATACATTATTCAGGCGCTTCATGACTTGTCCCAGCCACGTTCATTGGACTTGTATATCAAAATGTTTTTTGTATTATTATTATTTTCTGCAATAGGAAGCTTAATTTTTAATTAAATAACAACAAACCTTATCTTGTTGATACAGTTGGGGAATAATCAACCACAATGCGAGCTGAAACGTTTACGTAAAATTTATATTATTATTTAAATTAAAAATTGGAGGATGCATTTCTGGACTCGGATAAATTAGATCGCTTTAATTGTTATGCTTAGCGTTTAATTCCTGTCAAAGTTTACATCCGAACAGATGGTTTCTTCGCTCGATAGGTACGAAAATAGACACCCCCGATATTCTTGGAATGAAAGGGTTGGCAACTTTAACGATTTAAATCCTCGAGTATAAATTAGCCCTAATTTGTAGGTGGGGGGCTGAGTACTGTCAACGGCATAGCACCCTTGATTGGATCGCCGACGGAGACACCTTGACATGAAAGCTATTTCTTGTCTGGATTAGCGGAATATTCTAATTTTGTTTTTCATCTGCCACTCAGCATTAATGGATGATAGTGTATTTTTATTGTCCCGAAAATCCAAAATAATATTATACCCGATTCACTTTTAGCACGGATTTAAAATAACACGTTTTCAGAAAATCTATAGTGCTATTATTTATAGATAAATTTTTTCGCTTGTTT
Source organism: Philopotamus ludificatus (assembly GCA_022495035.1). NCBI lineage: Eukaryota > Metazoa > Arthropoda > Insecta > Trichoptera > Philopotamidae > Philopotamus > Philopotamus ludificatus. Next base: position 12,152 of record JAGXCT010036630.1, on the reverse strand, counting down.
AAAAAAAGTTAATTTTTGTGTTCGTTCATAGTAGTGAGGATGAGTGGTTCAAATACAGTTTTTTTATAAAGTAACAACAATATAATTCCATTTATTTACATTTGTATAAGTATACAAAAGTTTATACACGTTAATCAAATCAGGCATGATATTTAATTGTCAACAACAACCGCTTTTAATAAAAACAAATTATGTAAAATGTAATAATTACAATTTTAAATTTATATTTTAATCAAATTTAATTGTAAACTTAAAGTAACTCTATTGAGAATTAATTACAGTCATTTTAAAATAGACCTGAAAAATAACCTAATAATACACTTATTACTACTTAGCATAGTGTAGTAATTATCGTGAATCGAAAGTATGTAAGGCAATGATATCATCATTTCTCTATATTTATCTAGTTATGGATCTTGAAGTTGTGTGGAGTGGTGACGTAAAGTAGTGGTGACATATAGTTATAAACAATTAATATATATATAGTTATTTTTTGTAATTTAAACCTTTGGGGTCTATTTGGCACTCCAAGTTTTTTATTTTTCTCGAATGACGCTTTAAATATAAACCCTACGTGTGACAAACTTTTTTTATATATGTCTAAGAAAACTCAAAAGAATAAATAATATAAATAGTCATTGACCTTTATTGTCCGTAAATGAAAAAAAAAATCAACAATATTCGCTGCTGTTGCCACGCGTGCGATGTTTTTTCTCGCTCACATCCGGTACAATATGCTGAGTGCGAGTGAAACACGCGAGCAACACGCGCTGCGAGAGCTAAATCTGCGGCGAGACATCGCCGAGTGCGTTGCCATTTACACGTCATATTGATTAGTTAAAAAATCAAAAATATCGACCAAATTATGAAGCATCATAAATAAATATTTTTATTCTTAGAATAATCCATTTTTTTAAATAAAAATCATCACTATCTTGATTTGGAATGCTTGGGGTCTATTTTACATTATAAATAGACCCCATTTGAAAGACGCGGTTGTTTTCGAGCCGCCGTGATTCGATAAATAAATCTAAAATATGTTTAAAATACATTTACTTAAATTTCTTGTCATTATAAATTAATCTTATTATCTAATGCTTAAGTAGTGGTGAATTCTAGAATAATCTAAATAATATAAAATATTATTATGGTACCCATAATAATATGGTACCCCATATCTCTTAACAATAATACTAAAGCTAATCAATAAATTGAATTATTTATTGTTAAGTACGATATGTTGTTTTTAATTCTCCAAATACCTAAATATATTTATATTTGCTTATTCAAGTATTTGAAAAATTCCAATATTTCCATTCCATAGTTAAATATTATGCGTTCAGCCCCCTTATCAACGGTGCCCTTGTTGAAGACGTACTCACTACCTTCTTTGTTTCCATCCGCTCCAGACGTGCACTTGGTTTTTTTAAGAAAGTAAACGCTCATTTGCACATCACTTGAAGCATATAATCGCGACAGTTCGCACCCCCAGAATTTCATTGAATCGGGGGTGCGATTTGTATTAGCGACGCCATTTTTCGTATTCTCGATTAGCCCCCATTAATTTTCTACCCCATTTTAGGCACTGTGCGCACGTATATAATATGCATCGTATGACGACCTTTTGCACGTGATCAAATTTAAAGCAACCGGTTTTGAGATTTTAATTGTGATAAAAATATATTAAATCTCCAATCTAACGATACAATGATCGCATTAAGAGGTTATAATTTTACATTTCTCTTATCAGCAATATTTCAAATAACGCAAATTATATTACTATGTCCGCCGTTCACAATGGATTGACATTTCTATCACACTAATGAATTCCAGTGTCTAGCTTGCTTCGCAAAATTGAACAATCGTCACGTTAATTATATCGAATCCGTTGAATAAATAGGATAATAAAATAATTGTCATCTTTGATAAAACACACAATGCAGATATATGTGTGTGCGATGGCTCGTTTCATTGTCGTTGGTGCATAGCATAACTAGATAAATTCAGATAGGGGCGGGGGGTGTTGTATTTCTTTTCTTCGGATTTATTATGGCCGATAAAATATACTAGACCCCATGCCGTACGCAAGATAAATGTAAGTTTTCGCTGGTTTATAGTTTCGCATATAGTTTTATGACTCACTGCGGCACGCCAACAATCGGCATCTCTGCCGGCTCTGTTTATGCCGATATTGAAATTTCTTTCAAATGAGACTTGCAAAAATAATCGTACTTAAAATTATGAATGAAAGTGCATGTGGATTGAATAAATTGTAATATTGCGAAATGGTAGATTTTTAAAAATGATATTTTATTTATGAAGGCTTTATGTTTCTGACAGTCTAAATCTAAATATGTATATGCAATTTGAGCAAGAAGCCATTATTAGATGTAATAAAGGCACGCCTGCACCGCGGGATAGATGCTGTTTAACATTGTGCAGTTTAGCATAACGACTGTGCAGGGAGAGGCTTAGGGGTTAGGGGGAGGAGGGGAAGCTGGTGACACTGCTTGTTTCAAAATGTGAAATTCATATCGACGCCCTCGTCATATGGCGAGAAGCATCATCAGTACCAGATGACGTGCTGCTAATTACCATCATCACGACGGCCTCATTATGGGACAGCCCCGTGAATTTACCCCCTCCCGCGGAATATTTTACTATCGCCCTTCCGCTCTTAGCTTCACTTTGTCGGCAATTAACAAGAGCATAGAGAGAAGATGGATCATATCGTGTTGATGTATTGTACGAGCAAAATTTGATACACAGCAATTTTCGCATACATAAAATCTGTGTCGAGTTATACACCCGCTGTGTATTTGTGGAGAGAATCTCAGAGAGAAACTTTCGCCATTGAAAGGCCGAATCTTCCATTCGTGAATTTCCTCCGGTTTTTTTGTGCGAACACGGTCTGGATATATTCATTCATGTAAAGTAACGCATCGGAAAGCTCTTATGAAAGCGCTCACTGTTCTCTTTGCATACAAAAAGTGTGCAGAGTCAGCTACTCTACAGTGGGATAGAATGGAGGTGGGCTAGTGTTAGCTGGTACGTGGTCGGACGGCAACAGTTCGCGAATTCATATTTTCCGCTCTACTTCCCGTGCGCATAAATTCGCACGCCTTTGTTCTATGAAAAATTTTCCGCTCGTGTCATCCGAATTCGGCGACGTCTTTGTCTGGAAAATTTCAATGTCGAACTCAATTGTTAAAATATGCACAAAATATCGATATTTGTGATTCAATTTAACGCTCTGTATTTTCAGATTATAAATGACAGTCTATTTAAATCACGATGAAATTTATTATTAGAGCTCTTTGAATTCAAAACACGTACATAATAGACTGAAATGTTTTTTGATGATGATCAAAGAATATTTTCATTTAATTATGTATAATTTATAAACTGTGCTTGGATATTTAATTTTTGTTAAATCTATTTTTTCACTATGAAATTTAATAAGATTGTGTGCTTGTACAATGTAACGAACTGGAATATATTGATATATACACGTAATGAAATTATAATATTGATATTTAAAATATGAATATTAAAATAATTTCATATAGAAAATTATAATTAAATTAATCTATTTTAATTTTATTTATACAACTAATTTCTTAGCATATAATTAAATTTCAACATATTGCTAAAAGTACGCTTCTCAGTTTACTACCAATAAATTCACTGTGTTAAAGTTGATGAAATTATTATTATATGTGAATTTATCACGATAATTAAATTTTGCTTAACTACAAGTTTATTGTTATTTAATTATAAGAAACCTGAAAAAATTTTGTATATTTAATTTTTAATGTTATTTCGGTTGGATTTACATTAATATTATTTGTTTTATAAGTATCTATTCGATGAAGTAGCTGGAATTAAATTACTTAATACCAACACACCAAACTACCTACATAAATATTTTTATAAAATATTTGGAAGTAATATGTGTCTTCCTTTTGCATGTTATAAAGAATTCCATGTTTTCGTCGGACACTAACGCTAATATGCACGTTAGCTACAAATCATAATACTGGATCAAAGTCAATATATTAATTCATTCTTAATCAATATCTTGCCTTTATTTATAAAAATGGATTATTCTAAGAAAAAAAATTCTTGATATGCTTCATAATTTGGATTTTTTTTTACTAATGACGCGTAAATGATAGCGCACTCGGCGATGTCCAGCCGCAGACTGAGGACACACCGCCGGCAGACCAACCGCTAAATTCTCTCGTGGCACGAATATTGTTGTTCATGAATAAAACAAAAAAATAATGGAGTCTCAGATAAGAAAGCACATCGGCACAGCTAAGATAAGAAAGTTAATTTTTTTGCGATATTGGTTCGAGTACAAACGCCTCTTTTCGTTGTTGGGACAATATTTTTATTTATTTATTTAAAGACAATGCGTGATTGGCATTACAGAATGACCCAGTTCGCCAATCACGCATAACACATAATAATACATGAGAAAAATGAATAACACAACAACAACATATATTACAATAAATTGAAGAAAAGAATTATACCATATAGGATATCAAACCGGCAGGTTTGACATCGAATATATCCACATATTCGGCCAAATGGTTGAGCAAAGTAATAGCTCTGGCTACCGGAGAGTTTCTGGAGTGAGTTTCCGTCCCGCTCTTTGGCGGAAGGCAAGCACACGTGAACGGGTTCGGATGGTAGTGAGGTGGCGCCCATAAGGACAACTCGCACAGTACAAGTGGGTTGCAAATTGCGCCAACCAACAGCTTGAAGAAGTGCTTGTCAAGTAAATCGATCTTTTTTCTCAAGGGCTATATACTTCAGGCAACCCCTGCACCCATGCGCTGGGGTATAAACTTGGGTAGAATCCAAACTCCTTCTGTAGAGATACCTAAGAAATTTCTTCTGTATCTTCTCTAATCTGAGGGAATTCGAGGCGTCATAAGGCGCCCATATAATGGAACTTGATTCGAGCAAGTTTCCGAACCAATGCATCGTATAGCACCCTCGTATGACTAAGGTGCCGGCGTAAGAGAATTTTCAAGACAAAGTTTCCAACATTCTTGACGATCTCATACACATGTCCGATACATCTAAACTAAATTTTAACTTAGAATCAAACAAAATACCCAGATCTTCAACAGAAGATTGCTTAGGAAGAGTTACGTTCCCATGTCTGTAATTTAAGACGATGGGGTTCTTTGATCTAGAAAATGTCATTGTTTGACATTTTCCAATACTTAATGGAAGACGATTTAATATTGACCAATCGTGCAAAGAATCAATGTCCAGCTGCAACGAAAGGGCATCTTCCACTGAAGTAATAGATCGAAATATTTTGCGAAAAGTGAAAATTACATTGAAGGACACTATGAATATCATTTATAACAACAAATAAATAATAAAGGTCCTAAATTTGATCCCCAGGAATACCGGAAGGTGTATTGTATGTATACGACGTTGGGAGTCGTATTTCACATATTGTTTCCTCTCTGAAAGCTAACTCGAGAAGAAGCGTAAGAGATTATCCGATAACCCAAAACTGTCTAGTTTCAGAATGAGTCTGGCATGATCGACTTTATCAAACGCTTTTTCAAAGTCGTTGTAGATAACGTCGACTTGAACCCCCTTGTCCAATGACTTAGACACAAAGTTTGAAAAACCAAGAAGGCCCGTGACTGTTGAGCGTCCAGGCCGAAATCCATAGTTGCTCATCGATAATTCTACATTCAATATGGTTAAACAGTACTTATGCATAATCATCTCAAACAATCCATATGGTCCGGATAGAACAGCCACTGGTCTGTAATTGGCGACATTCTGACTATCTAATATGGGAGTGACTTTGGAAAGTTTCCACAAGTCTGGAAACTGGGACGACTTTACCGATAGGTTGAAAATATGACGAAGAGGCTCAGTTAGTAGCATGTTAGCTCAATATGTTAAAGAAATGTAGAATTCTCTTCTACTCTAATTTTATTATTTCTCGATACATTCAAAACCGAACAGATTTTCACAGATTTAATTCAAAACATCCATTATGAATTTATAAAATATATGATATTTTTTAGAATAAAATATTTTTTTATAGTTGTGAAGTGAACAGATCGTCAACAAAAAACGCCATTTTAGTCGGGTACCCCTTAGGGTTTAATTAATGATATAATACAAACATCAAATGTATAGAGCAATATTATATTTAACAAGTTGTCATTGTAGACATATTCATTGTAATTAATTACAAAATTTTCTGGGATTACACTGTGGTATGAGTAAAAGTTTGATTTTAACTTAGTTCGGGTGTCTGTTAAATTGTTTGAAATATTAATTATTTTAATTAAATCGTTTTTAGAACTTTTAGTATATAGTATGGTATTACATACTGTATAATGGCGTCATTAGACGCATTCTATGTTGAAGATTGAATTGGGGATTTGTATCCCCAGCTTAAGATCGAATAACAGGAAACCCTTTTCAAGGAATACATTTTACAGGTAGACATGCTATAACTACCCCTACCAGTTCACTAATTCGCCACTTCTCGTAATACTCGACAGACAACGACCCCCCGTTCCATCGCACAGGTCGTCGTCAACGGCGTCGAATAAGATGGCCGGGCTTGACTGCGTCGCGGCGCCCACCACTAATTAACGAATCCGCCTTCCGTAATCTGTCTCCGCCGACTCACTAAATATAAAATAATTACCGGCAAACGAAATCCGAGCCCGCGGCGGCAATGTTGCAATGCCGAAATTAATTATAATTAATTAATTGTGCCATTGTGTGCGGCGAAGAACAAATCGCGGTTGAACGTGCGCGCAATGATTAATGGCGTTTACCATTTTTAATAATTTGGCGCGCAATTATTGTATGGCCGACACGGCGTCAATTAACCGTGCCCACTGCGGATGAATGCGCCAATTAATTTTTGGCGATCGAGCCGTGTTTTGCGTTTGCGTTCCGGCTTCATAATATCGTCGATTCGTATTTATTTTTAAATGATTCGAATTTAATTAACCGGTGATTGATCATATTCGCAAAATTAATTAATCAGAAGAAAAAATTAGTCATCGATTGTTGATTGCACGTGCAAATATACTCCCCGATAATTGTACGAGTCTAGTTATTTCAATTCGGGCCGTCAGACTCTTGATTGGCAACAGACCGATTCATCAAAAAGTGATGTCGGAAGCACATTCCAATTTAATTAAGCCGCCGGTTGGTCCTGAAGGCTGGCCGGGTCTGTTCTGGCTCTCCATGTACAGGATATTTTATATTCTTGTTTTTCAAATTGCCAGGTTTTAATCCCGTAATGGAGCCGCTCTCTCTTGCTCTCCCTCGCTCTCCACCGCCGATTGGGCCGATAAGGCGAATGAATGCACGCGATAAGGGCTATCAAATTAGCTGATGGATTATTTTTCAATTATGCACTCCAATGGAGATTTTCACTTTGGCCGTATTAAATTTGCATATTGATTACTGCGGAGAATATCTAAATTTATTTCGTATAGAGAACTCATTCATAATTGGTACTTTTGAGCATTTTAAAAAAAATATAATTATTTTTTTAAGCTAAATTACATAATCTATAAAATATTTCATTTTCTTTTTTAGGAAATTACATATAAAATACAAATCTCCCTTATATCGTAATATGTTTTAACAAAATCTTTATATTTAAATATCTTTAAATATATAGAATTTAAAGATTATTCTTTCATAATATTTATTTTACTAATAAACGTGATTGTACAAAAAATAATTAATTACAACTTAAATTGAAAATCTTCTTATAACTTCTATGTATATTATTTATTTAACTATTTTTTTTTCTCGAGATGTCTAAACCACAAAAGGTATTGTGTAAAAATTAAAACCGTTTTAAATTATTGAAATTCATTTTATTGATAAGGTCTTGTATAATAAATTGCATTTCTTGATTTATTTCTCGGTTTAAACTAAAAAAAACCTTAATAAAGCGTTAAAATTTTCGATTTAAAAATAAAAACATAATGTTTTCAAAAATAATTGCGTCCAATAAGTAACTCGTCTATTTGTATTCTTATTTATATTTTTATCGTCTGCACATTTGTCGCTTCTAGGGATTGTCGTAGATTTGATCCGCGCTCAAATGTCACTGAGCCAAAATTTATAGCCTCGGAAAAAAACTGTTATGGATTAATAGAAAAAATAGCTTAGAATGGTGTCGTAAAAATATGTAGGCTGGATTGAAATTTTATTGAATAAATATACCAAAATTTTGATTTATTACATACGAATTAAAATAAAAATATTTTTCTGTAGATATAGTTGATATAACTTGTGGATTTTGTGAAAATTCTTTGTTTTCTTAAATTTAAATATTTTACGACGAGTAGAATAGAATTATGAACCAATTTACGACTACAATTATTATGTGTATAATATTAAAAACCACAATAGAAATAGTATATTCTATTCGTTGCAAGTTATTCTGTAATTTAAAATCGTTTAATGGTCAAATTTCGTTTTATGTATATTTAAAAATTCAAATTTTCAAAAATGCACAAAAACTTTTTGTTACTTTATAAATATACAAAATTACATATTGAGTTATCCCGAAAGAAATCCATTATTTTCGCATGTTACGGTAAAAGAAACATCTCTGTTAATTTTTTTCTCGTTGTATGGTTCATAAGCTTTATTATTATATTTAAGTCACAATGCTTATTTTATAAATAAGAGTAAAAAAAGTCGAAGCCTTAAATCAACGACGAACATATTCCTACGTAGATTTTTCTAGATCGAGGTTTTCATGCGACTAAGGTCACAGATACTGCTAACGAAAATTATACGCCAATCCTTACAATAAGTATGTAGCAATTTTGGTTTTTCTACTCTAAATTGGGTGAAAATTCCAGGAAAAAAATTCTAGGATCCCTTTAAATCAGGACTACCCGCAAGTTTTGACGAAAATATGTTGCTAACTTTAATTGATCAGGTCTTCTCCAAAATATAGAAAAATCATCATAAAAACTGGCATCATCAAATTCGACAGCAGATGAACATTTAAATCGCCTGGGTAACGTAAGCAACATGGGTATTTGGATGTCATACCAACTGTGCATTACTGTTGTCAAGACACTACCTTTTTCTCACAAATTATAACTGGAGACGAGAAATGGATCGTATAATGTAAAGAAAAAAATACTTTCTAAGATACCAAGTCCCGTTCTAACGCCAAAGCCAGGATAATCCTTTCGGAAGGTTCTTTTATTGGTGGAATATGACTCGAATTATTCACGATGAACTATTTAAATCACACGAAACCATAACAGATAAAATTATTGTCGATAATTAGACACGCACGACCAAAAACAGCAAGAAAAACATCCGAGATTTTTCTATCGAAGAGGAGTCATTTTACAGCATCTACTTAAAGTCAAACTCAGTTGTGAAAAAAATAAACTTATTTGGGAGTTTCTTTCGGATCCTCTGATGTCAGATTTTAGCACATTCTAATTATTACCTATTTCGAACTTTAATTCATTAAAGTAAAAAAAAATTGTAAATGAAATAAAAAATCATTTGGATTCGTATTTATAATTTATTATGCTTATCTATTGTTTTAATTAATAAAGTCTGACTAAAAGTTGTTATGTAATATTGTAATCCTCTATTGGGTCCTTCTGTAAATTTTGTAATTCAGTGTGCGCTATTGCAGATATCCTTTTTCTGCAATATGTAACTATAATTCCATTTGTCCATAACTTGTTTTTTTATACCTACAGTTTCCCTATTACATATATCAAATAAACTGTTGCGAACAATACGGTGGATTTTTTTACACCTCCATTTCACGTTGCTCCGATCGCGCAAATCATCTGGAGCAAAAAGTCACAAGTGCCCTCATGCATGTGCAACTGGTCCTCGTGGAGCACACTCCCTGCAAATTGTCCACAAATCATATTATATTTGGTCGGTTGTGCCGCGAGTTGACGTAGCTGTTCTACCACCCCCACCCAGGCTCCACCACTACGCTCTACGGCCACTGCCTACGCTTTACCACCACTAGGTAGCGGCACGTCTACTACCCGGAGATATAAATGGCGCAGTCGTGACTTCGATGGAGACGTACCCGACTTCTAATGGCCGCTGCCTAATATATGAGTGCGTTACCGTCAATGTCTGCAATATATATTCATTTTTTGCGGTTCGACTATTTTCGAAATGAAAGAGTTTGCGCTCAGAGACCGAAATATACAAATGATGAGCCGGCGGAGTCCGTGTTTGAATATAAAATTGAAATAGTACGCATGGAAATGTTTAGACTCTCTGTGCATGAATATGAATAAACGAAGTGTACGTATGTATGTACGTATGTCTGTCTGCTGGGAAACGTTAAATGCTCGCAAAAGGGAAATGTTTGAAACGATTTTCGATGAATTATTCATCGGCTGTAAATGAAAACTTCCAAATGTTTGGTCTGGGCTTAGTATTATTCGGAAAAAACGTTAATGGTTGCGTCGAGATAAATCGAAAAGCTATTTCCGGATATGGTATTGGTAATTATGATGCTTTAATAGTGCATCAGAAAGTTAATCGTAATTAAGTTGAACTTTAGATATATTGCATAATAATATTATGCGCATATACATTTATTTGCAATTATATTCTATATTATTTTACAATTTATATTAAAACTTTACAGGTGAGGCTATGGTCAGTACATGTGGGATAAAATTATTTGTATTATTAATGGACGCTCTTTGCCGAACTTTCTTAAAGTTTGTATGTATGGTTTAAAGAATTTATCAAATTAGACAGTATATATGTTCACGTCTCGTCTATTAATCTTAGTTCAAGTAGATATGTAATGTGTGTAAATGGCAGCGAGATATAAATCATGTGATGTATTAGAATCTAAAAGTAATGTCTTTTTTACATCACTCAAACATGTTCCTTGCTTGGACTTGATTTGATTTTCGTTTATGATATCTATTTATAAATAACAATGAAGAGTTTAAATAAAAAATAGTGAAGCATTTTCTAATCTAAAATATTTTAATTTATTTTTTTGCAAAATCGACCAAATTATGAAGCATATTATGAATAACTATTTTTATTCTTAGAATAAGCAATTTAAAAAAAGTAAAAATACTAATGAAGAATTCATGAAAGAATACCTTGGACGACGCGATTATTTTCGAGCCGCCGTTAGAGATCGGTTAAATATAAGGCAAATTTTAATACAGATGTTATTCATCAGTACTGATAAAAATGTTTTTTTCCATTTTCATTTTAATTTATTTTTTTTCATAAATCACCTGTTTAAAAATTATTTTGAACTTTAGTGTTTTACTACGACAATGGTGGGCGGTATGAAAATTTTATCTAAAGTGGGTGAAAGGTTTTTAAAAAGTTTATATAATAATATGTATCAATAAAATATTTTTTCATAAAATTCATAGATTTATTCAGAAATGTAGAAAATGACGTCAAAAGAGGTAGAGATCTTACGTAAAACCTGGACAAAGCGTTGATTACTCGTTTCATATGAACCGCCGAGGCTGTCGTGTTACTTATAAACATCCCGTGTGTCGGAATTTGTCGTCGGAAGGGATCCCGCAGTTCCAGCTGGTCGCTTCCCCACCGGCAGATTTTCTCACGCCGCAATAACCAGCCAGCTTACAGAGCTGGAGCACGTGCCGTCTTACCGCGTCCGCAATATTGACGTCGCCATGTCGTCGTCTATTATATTCCAGTTATTTATTTGTTTATTTATCAACGCAAGATAGATGGCATTAAATTTATTAATTCCAACGCTCCAAACTACCTACATAAATAATTTTATAAAACATGCAGAGGTAAATTTTTCCTCTTACATATAACTACAACTATAAAGCCAGTGCTATAAAGAATTCCCTGAATTCATAGTTTTCGTCGCTTATTGAAGTATATGCATGTTACCTACAAACCATAACAACTAGAAGAAAGCTATGTGAAAAGGATTATGATTACGTCTAGGGCACAACGAGGCTCTAGCATTTTTTAAAATCAAAATATTTTTTTTTAAGGGCTACTTCGAAAAGTCGTTTGATTAAGTCGACCACACTAGACTCATTTCTAAATTAAATAGTTTTGGATTTTCGGACAATCTCGTACAATTT
>JAGXCT010036629.1:82996-109700 GCA_022495035.1 Philopotamus ludificatus | reverse complement strand
AATATATTGACGTGCTCCGACAAATTACAAGGGTTGAAAAAAAACTCGAACTTTGGCAGAAAGAGTTGCATAAAGGATGTTTGAAAATGTATCAATTCAATACCTATATAGCTTGTGTGCCGCGGAATTCTAGAAATAATTTTGGAGTACCATAGATGAGAAAAGGTTGCGGAGCAGTGCTCTAAACAACACATTAACGAGAATAATTTAATTCTTCGCCTCCAGGTACCAGGTCCGTTTTCGAACGTAGGCAACATAGTTGTTCTTGTTTTTTTTCCCATATATTTGTCGATTTTTTATGTGGAACCATCGTGTTTTCCTTCATGATGGTCTGCAGAAGACGATACTTTGGTTCACGACCGATGTGTTCAAAGTACTCAATTTTACGGGTTTTACAGTGTTCAGAAGCTCCTGCTCTCTGTTGTACTATTAACAGAACAACGCAGATTTTTATATTTTCAGTATTCATGTCCTCTACTTTTATCCCTGCGGACTGGAGCTATCCTTTTTGTCAAGTCCAACGTGTTTCAGTGCTTCTATTGGATTCTATTAATTGCACACGGTCGAAAGCTTTCTTGAAATCAACGAGGCTAACAAATGCTTTTTTCCCGAACTTTCTGCATTTTTAGAATAGGATGTTAATGCATAAGTAAGCTTGTCTTGTTCCTAGTTCATTACGAATCTTAATCTGCAGTAAATTGCCATTTACCCTTTCGCATTTCTGTTTAATCCTGCTTAGGACGACTTTCAGGAGAATTTTTAATCCGTAAAACCTAAGACTTATTGTCATTGCAGACCCTTGGTCTAGTTTTCTTAGTCGAGCAGGTGAATGTGGATTGTAATCAATCCTGCGGGACTAGAAAATTTTTTACTGCGTTTATCATTTCAGATACTAGTATATACCTGCATGTCATATTCATCCTATTTTTCTAACTAGGGTTCTTTTGTACCCAGGATGAACTCTTTTTATGTATTTCATCTAAACTTATCATTTATACATATATACATTTTATCTTCGTTGAAATTTGCCATTTATCAATTCAACTCTTCAATGTTAATCAAATTATTTATTTTTTTATGATTGCCAAGAGCAGCTTTTAATTTCAATTATCAATTAAGCAATTGTTCTCTATACACAAGTGTTTTTTGTTGTTATTTTAAAATAATCTTATATTTTTTTTCGTTTTGTTAACCTGTGACATTATTATTATAATGAGAGATAACTTATATGTAAATATTTTGTGCTGGTTAAATTAATAATTAAGTGAAGGAAAAGTTTATAAGATTGACTTTTTGCTTTTGCAAAACATTGAGACGTTACATTCTGTAATTTTTCTGTAGTTTATCATAAGATAACTAAAATATTTAAAAAGATGTGCATGACCTTAAGACATTATTAATCACTGAAAATGATAATAGCGTGAGACGAATGAATGACTCAAAGGTCTGTATGGAGAATGCAAAAATATTTTTTGACCAAGCTCTTCGACCTTCTCGTATCTTTCAAGCAAAACTTGCCTTATCAAAATCTACAGAATCATCCTAAGCATCTATGATTCGATAGGTAGAGTACGCCACTGTGACAATATCCAATTAAGGTAAATTAATTAGTTATTAAACTTTTTGTGTAATTGCAAGTAATTACCCCAGTTAATTCCCACATACTCCAGCAAAAAAAAAAAAAATCTTTGGCTTCACTAACTACTGCTGGCGCAAACTTTTCACCGCAATCGCTGATTAATTCCTTTTTTTCTCGGTCCCGGAAGTAATAGTGATCTTGATGCTCGCTCCTGTTTACGAAAGTTGGGCCAGGCCCACTGCCAGCAAGACAAACAGGGGGAGATAAGCGCGGGTGCAGATGAACCAAGTTGGACCAACTCCCGGAGACAAACACGGCTCGCAGTAAAATATCTGAAAAGTTTACCGCAAACAGTTGAAACTTGCCGAGATGGTCGTCAGGGGCTCGCAGCCGAAACCGAAAACGCTTAGCGCACATAAATGCCCGGAGCCGCCGGTTCCGGCTCCGGGACGCTCCAGGGGGAGTATGGGGAGCAGGATAGCCAGTTGCGGAGTACCTACTCCAATGCGGGACTCAGGCCGCATTTACATAGCCGTAATGGGACAATGTATGCAATTCCGCCGCTATTATCGTTCCTCTTTGCCGCTGAAAAGAAGTAGTGTCTTCCGGGCTGGGTAACCCGAATCCACCGCAACATTTATATCAATGCAAATTGGCTGCGAGATATGAAAATATGAGGATGCAAATAAACGTGTAACATTTATGAAAGCCAGAATTATTTGCTCTTAAAAGCAATGTGTCAATGTCCACGAGGCCACTGAAAATAATTCTTCAGGCACGTGATACAGAGATTAATGGTGAGCGGTATTGTGGACCGAACAAATCGAACCACAGTTAGAAATATAATGGAACCGTTGAAATAAATAATAGATACCGATTAATAATTATTATTTTTAATTGTTCTGCTTCAAAGTATTGCCATTTCTTTTTAAATCTTCATATATACAGATTAGAAGTAGGGTAATATTTTGATCCTGGAATTGACGGTTTTTTCGATAGTTAATATTATTTTTTTATGTAAATATTGTTGATAGTATCGGTCAAAGATATTTAGTATAATTTGTTTTATCTATTTATGACATTCATTGTTAATATTTTTCAAGATTCATTAAATCTTGAAAATCGATAGGTTTAATGGACTAAATAATATTGTATTATAAAAGATAATGCGTAAGTAAAACCAAATTATAACAAATATAAGTTCAATTAAAATAAAAAAAATAGTATTTATATATTAATTCGAGCTGAAGATCACGAAGAGGTAAAGATCACGATCATTATCAAATAATATCAATTTTTTTTATTAGGGACGTATAATTTTGAACTTTCGACTAACATGACCGTGTTAAAGAAGATTTAATAGTTTCTGTTCGATTCGATATGAAGCATATATGTTTTAGCTCAACTTTCTATTATTTTTTTGATGTATCCCTTATAGTTTTACGAGTTTTTCATTATCATGGAATTTAAGTGAATCGGTGAAATCTGTTCGTCTTCGTATTTTTACACCAATCCCTCGATTTACGCGGCAGATACGTATCTACCGCGTAAATCGAAACCGCGTAAATCGAGACTTCAAGTTCATATAAAGTAAGGGGATAGGTTCCAGAAAACCGCGTAAAACGAGGCATAAAAAAATACAATTTTATTAAGAAATAGATTTAATAAATCGACATTTAAATTTTATAACATCTCTAACGTATGAGGTATATTTAGAACTGATCAGGGATCCGGAGATGACACTTCTTCTAACAGTTATTTCGATTTTTTTAATTGTACGAACAGTAGATTCATTCACTCGCACTGCACGCGCAATGGAGGGGGTTACAGACGTCTGGTCTTTTAAGTGGGAGTAATCTGATGCAATATATGCATATGAGTGACACTGGCCACAAAATATGTTTGATTTCTTAAAAAAAATATTGTTTTTTCTTTACCGCGTAAATCGAGGGATTGGTGTATATGTTTTTTAGAAAAATAAAGATATCTTTGCTCAATGCAGATTTCACGTCGGTTAATTTCTTGAAATTGAATCCCTTCTCGAGAGATTCGATAGCTAATTTTAAGGCGTTTCATGCTTCTATAATTTCTGCAATTTTATTCAGTCCTTAAATGTCTCGGAAAAAATCCTCAAATCTGTTAGTGCTTTTTATATACAGGCGGACCTCGACTTTCGCACATGATTGGTTCTTGGAAATGTGTGCAAAAGTTAAATGTTCGAAAGTTAAGGGATGTAAAAAAAAAAATTTGACCAGAGGTATATTCTCCATCTTATTTTGGACAATGATGAAATAAAGTCTTTTGCAGCATCTTCATCCGGATCAGCTGATTCTCCAGTTAATTTAATATTGTGTAAAGAATACCTTGTTTTAAAATTTGAAAACCAGCCGTTAATTGCACGAAACACTGTGTTAGAATCTTCGTTTAGTCAATCAATAAATCCTTCATATCACAAAAGAGCCTTAGTTTGAATCATTGAAGTACTCAGAGGGATGTTTTCTTGATTTTGATTACTTATCTAATAACACAAAGATTTCTCCATTTCATCCATCATTTCGCCTGTACTTGATTTTATACACATAAATTGCTCTAGCATATTGTAAGGATTATTCCACCTTGTTTTACAGCTTCACGACTTTAATTATTATTGTGTCATAATATTTTATGAATAACTACAAAAGAATGAACACCTTTATTTATAAAAAAAATATTTGTATGATGTAAAATGATATATGAAAAATTATACATAATTTTTCCAGAATAATTATTAATGTTCTAATAAAAAATCGTCTAAGAAAAATAATACTTGTAACAATATGAAAACGATTTTCTTAATCTCTATCCATCATAAAAAGTGTCACATGAAAGTCAGACGAGCCATTATACAAAATTACGATTTAAATGGGTTCTTTATCTATTTTGAAGCAACTACTATAATCTTGATTATTATATTGCTCGGCGAATTTAATCCACACCGCAGAGATTCAGTTTAAAATTTGAAACTTGAAAATCAGCATAAAAAATAGCGAATCCGTGCCCTAGTTAAAGAGCGTACACGAAAACTATGCATATAGTTATACGTTCAGAAACGCCTCGGGGTAGACTGGAGCGCTATCGTGCCAGCACTTCATACTTTGCCAAGATATAAAGATTAATTAATGCACTTAACGGCGAAACTTTTACGAAATATTGCAAATTTTTCGTAAATTTCACATTCAAAGATGGATCCCATGTAAATCGTGTAGGATTGCTCCGCCAATAAACACGGCGGGATTAACCGAATCGAAACAAATTTGACATTAAACGACGCAAACGCTAATAAAACTCGTAAAACTCAAACAAAAAGCTTGGTTATATGGCGTAGTCTAATTAACATCTCTCGATGGAATATCTCAAATAAGAGCAGTCACAGAGAAAGACGAAAAGTGGACGCGAGACGGAACCGCGACAAGTGCGCCAACTTCTTTTCGCGTGCACAGTGGAACGTAAAAACAATTACTGGAGTTTTGTTATATATATACATAAATATTGCTTTGATTTAATTCAAGCTTCCTCACCATTAAATGAATATTCAAGGGAAAAAAACATATTATGAACATATCGAAAATAAGGTATTTTTTTCCCGGACGAAAAATTATTGGGTAAAATCAGATTCATGGCGGAATTATCGTAGTAGATCGTATATTTCTATGATCTATAGCAGCGGGTTTATTGAGATGCTACTGATATTGTAGCATCAGGCTCCCAATCGTTGGGGGTCCCATTGTGGCCCTAAGACCTTACTCATTATTTTATAGACGTAAGTTGCATTTCTTTTTTATGGGCTTCATTTCAATTTATTGTTAGATTTTTAATATCAGAAGAGTTTATATTTTTATTGGATGTTGAAGATACAACAATTTCAAATCATAGTCTTGACATCATATCATCATCATCATTTGCCAGTCACAAGGCTCTCACTCGCTGAGGGCGTGGAACTTACCAGACTCTCGCATGGTAGTTGAGGCCAAATGAATCTGGGTCTCACACGTGACGTGAGGGCTCCCTTTTCGTGTCCATACCGCGGGGACCCGAGCCGTCTTGGTATGTTTTTGTAAAGAGTTTCCCTCTCTTGGCCATTGCTGGCATTGGACGAGTACCTTCCACCACTGTTGGTATCGGATTTTACCTTCGATTGTATCCAGCAAATAGAAGGGGTTTGTTCCGGTATTCGTTTGTTCTCTTCTCTAAGGTGTTATCTGTTTATAACGAGTCACGAGTGACAAGTAGCGAGCGACCACACACCCACACCTATATAGATATACACTGGCATACATATGCACATCTGCCCAAAACTAGTCTCAAGTAGCCGGTCGCAAGTGATTATTAGCCCTGTCGCACAATAGCAATCCTTTCATCATGGGAAAGACCTCCTCAGAGAGGGTCCCCTAGAAAGAAGGAAGAGGAGCGAAAGTATCAAGACTAGACCGATTATTGGTCAACAGATTAGGGTTTTCCTTGCCTGGGTATACTGGCTCTGTGGTGAGAAATCCGTTAGAGACCAGATTTATTTATGCACATAAGGATGTGTGTACATCAACATGTACAGATTTTTGCGCTGTTTTGTTGGGTATTTATCAAAGTTCAATTGGGTCCCTAGTCAACCCTATGCAGGGTTATGTTGACTGTAATATAAGAAATGTACCTAAAGTATAATAAAAGGGTAGATTAAGATTCCTGCATGGAATCCCGCCGTCGGAGAAAGGTTCAAGAAATCTCATCGTCCGTTGGCGAGCTGTCGCCTCGTCCTCGATCGGTTTGAAGGCGATCAAAATAGATATTCTGAATTCCTGTGTTATTCTTGACATAAAAGACATAAGTACGTCAAAATTAGTATTATTTAAAGCTCCTTTTATCCATTCCCGACTTTTTCATTTTCACCCATAGAAAAAATGTCATGGCCAGAGATCTAAGAGATGCAGTTACGGTGTGTGTTATTGTTTTTATTTGACAAAGGATTGAAAAACAAAGAAGCCACCGAAAGCATTTGCAAAACTTATGGTGATATTTTGAAGGTTCGGAAGTGTTGACGGTGGTTTAAACTATTTAAAAATGGGGACACAAATCTAGAAAATTAACCAAAATCGGGAAGGTCGCAAAAAACAATAATCAAGTGCTGAAATCACTAGTGGGATCCGATCCTCGAAAAACAATTAAAGAATTTTTTCAAGACATTGGCTATCCCTGGTCAACTGTAAAAGACTACCTCAAACTGTTGGGAAAGAAACATAAACAAGGAGTTTAGGTGCCGCATTATCTATCGCTGTCGGCCTTGGATCAACGAGTGGCCATTTGATCTTCTTTGTTGAGCAGGTATAAAACCGATCCATTTCTAAGAAGAATAGTTACTGGACATGATAAATGGATACTTTATAACTCTCCTAATAAAAAAAGCAAGGGCTTTCACCAGGCTTCGGCCTGGTTTGACGTAAAAAAAAATCTTTCTTGTGTCTGCTTCATTATGAATCACTAATGCCTGTGCAAAACAGTCACAGCAGACGTATACTGTTCGCAAATAAACAGATTAAAGGCAAAATTGATAAAAAAAAGGTCAATGTTAGTAATTAATCAACGGCACATTCAAAACATGATAACTCGAGACCGCAAGCAGCAAAGATCACTCAAGATAAAATTAAAGAGCTTAACTTGGAACTATTGCCTCATCCTCCTTACTCTCCTGATATTGCTCCATCAGATTACCACTTATTTCGAAGTATGGAGCATTCGCTTCGTAACAAAAATTTAAATTCAGAAAACCAAGTCCGAAATCACTTAAGCATAAGGAATAAGGACTCTACTGACAGCGATAAGGAATATTTGATATCTTGTATTTAAACATAGAAACTATTTAATGTTTTTGTTACTTAATGAGCATTAGTTAGACAATACAACTCTTGATCAGAGAATGAAGAGCTATTGTATATAATATATCTAGCGAGAACTTTCTAGTTCTTCGAGCGAGAGAAAGGTGAAGAATAATCAATGGCATATATCGATGTATAGCTCTGCAGTTTACTGTATCAAGATAATACTTGTATAGTATCGTCCGGATATCAGATGAATGTTTGTAAAATATAAGGAACAAAAAACGAAGAATAATTGTAATAACTAAAAAACGTGTGATCTTTGCTTTAACTTTTAAAAAAAATCTTATGAAAGATAAATAATAGTAAAAATGTACGTAAAGAATTTCAGTTTATTATTTAAAATGTGATTATGCTTATCCACTGTGCAGCGGTTTGATAGACAGGAGTGTGGGTCGGAAAGTTTTCCGAACAAAACAGACCGGAAGCGAGTGGAAATACCGAGAAAATGTAAAGAACTGGGGGCTATTCCCAAATGAACCGGGGGCAAACACGGCGACGACTTCAGGTTATGTAATGAATTATTTAAATAATCCCCGCCAAAAAGGATTCGAATGGGGGTACCTAGGGGCAACGGGAGTAGGAGGTCGGATAGAACAGAGCTAACCCAGGGGTTTTCCCGCCTATTTGGCTAAGGTCCGAGGAGGGTAGGATAACAGCTTGTTCGGTGGGATAAGGACGCCAGGGGTTGCAAATCCGCGTTTATAATAAAAATGAAAATCCAATTTCGCCGAGGTGATAAGACGTCGCGAACGGGGTGATTTCTATTCGGAGGGTAGCTCTGCTTGTAACACTTTATTTTCTAGCACTTTGCATAGCCAAGTGGATCTGCAGGGGAGCAGGAAACGCCCTAACAATTAACATGAACATCCCCTGTGCGGGCGATATAGCGCTCATGGAATTTAAATGCACTGTTTAATAATAAATTAAAATATTATCAGAAATGTGTGCCATCTGGGTGATCTTACATTATCTTAAATATGTTGATTAAAAAAAATAAATATAAGCCCTTCTTATCCTTTTTGAATTCCAGCAATTATATTTTTTACTCGAAAAATTGCGGCATTGCATGAAATTATTAATATATTTATAACAATTTCTCAATTTTAAAATATACTTTTATATAAATAAACATTCTTAATAAAATCACTATAAAATGCAATACTTTTTTTAAATATTATGTTTTCATCTATACTATAATCCAGTGTATGAATTTTGTATAAAAAACATCAATCTAATCAAATGTTTTTTTTATATTTTAGGGTTTTTATTTGTCTTTAATCTGTCCCTAATGGGACGATGAATGTGATATCTGACGAATATAAAAACAGTTTTAACAATAACCCTAAAGCAATCAATTGTATTTTACGAAGAGCTTTACAGGCCAATTATAGGTTTCTAAATAATGTATTATTACCTCTACTGCTTTATTGCTTTAGTGTTAAGTCTGTTTCATAAGGTATAAGATCTTATGATGATAAGCTTTAGAAAAACTCTATATTTATTATATATAAAAATTCATATATTTTGAATATTTTCCTATTTTCATTTAAGAATAAGCCCGTCACATAAAAGTTAGAATTTTTGACATTGTAACACTTCGAGTAAACCTGTAATAATATTAAGTCCTTGCTAAGTTGAGCTGTCCTTTTTAAATGAATTTAAGTTTTAGGAATTAAAAATTATAATATGTCTAGATTTACACTGTTGAGTGGTGAGCAGTAAAGTCAATATTTTGGTGTTATCACATACCACAGAGATGACTAGTAGAGAAATTAGGACTGGATTTAGTTGCTCTAAAATAATACGGTGAGCATAATTTTACAAAATCGCAGATTCAGGTGATACAGGTCGACTAAAAGGTAGGGTGGAGCTCCGTAAAATAACTGCGGCAGACGATCGGTTGCTGAAAATCGATGGATATTCAAGAATAATTTATAGCAGGCGTTGAAGTAAAAGTTGAGGTACACACCATCTGTAAAGGATTGCGGAAAGATGGTATAATGGCCCCCCATCAGCGATAAAACCATTCCTAATTAAGAATATGATGAAATCCAGATTATAATGGTCAAAATTTCACTGACTGACATCAGACTGACAAGTCATATTCTCCGACGAAAGCAAAAATAAATTGTTTGGATCAGATAGAATTCAGTTTGTTAGACGAGATCTACATCTGGAGATCGGGTGGATCAAACTGCCTTCGAAGTACTGAGAAGCACCCAGCTGGCCAAATGGTTCTCATATTTTAGTTATTCATCAACGTTGTGATCAAATCCATACTGGAAACTAAAGCATTGCAAAGAAAATGATACAAATAACCCTTTTTTCTAGCTTTAAGCGCATTAAACTGGCTGAAATAAACAACATAAACCTAAAAGTAAGGAAAATTTGATTAAAATAATAGATAAAGTCTGGTATAAAGCAATTTAATTGAACATTTACAGGTTTTATGTCTTAGAGTAGCCGTCAATCCTTTAGTGTCATATTAAGTAAATAATCGTTCGCAGAACAAGTTTTTTATTAAATATAATTATATATTAATAAAACAGAAATTTACTGTATATCAAGAATAAGATCATAAATATAATCTTGATAATTAATTGTTATAATATAAAACTACAAATATATGTTATAATATAAAAAAGCTAATCAGAAAACGTTACAAAGGGGCATTACAAGATTGTTTAGAAAACAAATAAGAAATACGGTAATTCCCGAAAAAATATCGCGGAAATGCGGTAGCCAAAAAGAACGTTGCCATTTTAATTTGCCTCGGGATTACGTCACATACGATTTTTTCGCAGCCGTATCTGGCCGCAACCACGACATTTTATCGCCGCAATAAACAGATAAAAATATGTTTATAACTGTGGACATAAAATTCGCGAAGCCTTTCAGGTAAAGCTGGGAAAACAACACGTAAGCAGAATCAGACGTGAACGGGGCTAACCCGGAGAACAAACAGGAGCGCCGCCTAGTGATTACGTGGAGGCTTTCCGGGATTCGGTCGGCCGACCCGGCTCTGGTCGACCCAAATTACTATTCCGTTCCTGTATACTAGTCAGCCAGCTCTGCGCCACTAGATCGACACTTCTTCGAATTTCGTTCCTGCGGGAAGTCGTGAGTCCGCATGCAAAGCCGGAAGAGGAGCTCGCACATGGCGGGATCCCGGGACACGTCTGAAGCGACGAAAGTTTATATTTTTGCCTGCTGAAGGTGAATACAAATCCTGGAGTTCTGGAAGAGCGACACTTCGCATATTCATCGCGAGACTGTGGAGATGATCCTTCCCACTATGCCTATTGTAAACATCTAATATTGTATCTACTATACATTTTCATTCAAGGAACTATTAAAAATAAAATATAAATTCGAGTACGAAAAATTCTGAATATTTGAATTCTGTTTTGAGGAGAAAAAGACAGAATCGCTAAAAAAACCATACTAAAAGGGAAAGAGGGAAAATTAAATAAATCGCTGAATTTTAATTATCGCCCGAGTATTCTAAAACCTACACCCAAGTCTCGTATAATACAGTTTTATACAACACGGGCTGATGAATTGTGAAATATATTTGTATCATCATTATCATCATTTGCCAGTCACAAGGCTCTCACTCGCTGAGGGCATGGACTTTACCAAACTCTCGCATGGTAGTCGAGGCCAAACGAACCTGATTCTCACACTTTGAAATATATTTGTTTAACACGCTTTATATAACACGGTTTTAGGAAAAATGGTTGGTTTGAAAAATCACTACATAAGATAAAAACTCGAGAAGAAATTGCGTCGGATAACATAAAATCTGCCAAAAAAATTATTATAGTATTCGCCGAAATTATAAAAAAACAAAGGCTACACCAAACCAGATATTCAATGCGGACGAAACAGGATTGTACTGGAAAAGGATGCCTCATCGAACCTATATATCAAAAAGCGAAAAACATGAAGGGATTTAAGATGCCGAAAGAAAGAGTATTTTAACTGTTAATGTTCTAATTCTTCTGGAAAATGATAATGCAGCCATTATTTATTAATCGGTCTTTAAACCCCCGAGCACTGAAAGGTCGTGACAAAATTATTTTACCTGTTATTGGAGAGCCAATAAAAAGGCTTGGATCGCAAGTATTATTTTTAAGGATTGGTTTTACAAATGTTTTATATGAGAGAAAAAAATCTTGATAATTTCAACATTTAAAGTGTATTATATTTGTCGAACATTCGAAAAAATATTAAATGATATCTATTAAGATAACAATTTAAAAGTCGCATAAGCTTGAAAAATATTCTATTCGAATTTGTGTCGATATTGTTTCTGCATCTGCTAAAGTAATGAATCAATCGACTTTAAATTCTTTCGGGGAAAAGCTGTGGCTAGAAGTAGGCCCTGCAGAAAATGTTATACCACTAATAGAAGTTGAATACCAAGCAATTAACATTTGTCGTGGTGTTGGTGGAGATGGATTTGATGATATGGATATTCAAGATATCTAAGAAATATTAGAGGATCGCTCGTTGAATAAAGAAGATTTGGTCGAAATGTTGAGTGAACCTTCAATATTTAATGACTCGGAAATCTGTTGCAGCAAATAAGCTAAGCGTTTCACATTAAATACAATAAATGACGGATTGGCTTACAAATTAGAACATTTTTTTATAGAAAATGATCCTATAATCGAAAGAAGTTCGAATTTCAAGATGGGATTACAACAGATCTTGGCTCTTTATAACGATATACGTAAAGATTAATACGTTAAAAAGCAGACAATCGCTTATTACAGAATTTATTAAGACTAAATCCAAAAATAATCCAAAGTCCTCTGATGATGAAAACTCACAGCCGATCTCGAAAAAGAGTCGAAACATATAGAATTGTAATTGATAGCGATGATGAATGAATGATCTATTATATGTTATTAATGTTTTTTTTTAATAAATACGTAAATATATATTATTTAGATTATTTATTTAAAAAATAAATAATATTACCTTACTTAGATATTTTTTTGGAACGCAAACCCTAATTTTGTATAAACTTCAAATCTCTAGTGACCATATGACCGTTTTATACGAGGCCTAGGTGAATTAAAGATTATGTAATGTTTTATTATTTTATATTGATACATAGATATTATCATTTGATTATAAATTAGAAGTATATAAAATTTCATCATAGAAAATATTATATTGATATATTTAATAAAGTTAAAACATTTTGTTTTAATTTTTCTCTATGAAATTCTCTTCCTACTGTTGATTTTAGATAAAATTTATTACGCCTTCTGGGTAAAACTTTAACGTTAGCAGAGCTTACTCTCTGCATCCCTAGATACCAATAACTCACATCATTTTAAAATTGGATATTGAAGATATAACCAGTATTTACACCGTATGAGAAATATGATAAAAGTTTCATTTATTGTTTACTGTATATAAATATATATACGAAATAATAGAAAAGCACTATCGTTTAAATTGAGGAAATATAATCCACGTCTCCGCCATGTCTCCGCGACTTAAATGGATAATCCCGGAGGATATATGCCCTAATAAAAATCAGTCACCCATATCTCCCACCGTTGACACATCATTTACAAGACGAAATTAATGACATGGCCATATTTGTTATAAATTGTCAAACAGTTCTAAATAATCGCGTTTGCTTCATATTCTTTTTTCTCTCGAAACAAATTTCGTTGGTTATTGGCCATTAAGGAAGACGTAGTGTTGTCATTTTTCATGGACGACATACTACATAGAGATTTTTTTAACTTAATACTCCCGGACGCACGCATATATGCGTGGAAATGCGTCTGTAAAAAGATTTGTGTGATTTTTATTGTTTTTTTTACATTTAGGTCATTCGGCGTGTAACGATGTAAGCTCGGCGTTGTCAATCAAGGGCCATGTAAAATTTAATTAAACTGCGTCTGGCTGAAATAATGCGGATTTTCCTTAAAAACCTCAGTATGGAGGAAAATGTTTTCAGAACATGCTAAATTGTTTAATTACATGTAGGATATGGCTGCTGCTCTTTTGTTTGACGACAAGAAATAAATTGAGTGTGCGCATTAATTACTTTTAGTGGTTACGTTGACAACAGAGAAGTATACGGTTGAAGCTGGAGCTTAATTACATACTTAATTAAAAAACTAAAATATGTCCTAAAAATTATGTTATTTAAATAATGCTAATTAATATGATATATAAAACGAAATTTCTACCTAAAATATTTACAATCACTTTTATTGTAATTTTTATGGAACACATTGTAGTCAGAGTATGTGTATGTATTTAAGGTCTGAACAGATCTATATACTTCGCGATTAATAATAAGAATTTAATTGGAATCTATAGAAAACACGGAAACGAAAAGCCAACTAGCTTTTCCCTAGTTTCATTAGGTACCTGCTCCATAACAATAAAATTATGATTTTCCAATAACCGCGAATGAGCGCTGATAATATTTGGATTGCTGATTTTCCAGAGAATTCTTGTTGAAGTGAAGGATCACGTCTGTATGAAAAATTCATACAGAATCATTATCTGGTTAAAGAAAATTAGGAAAAATTCGGAAAGTTATTTATTAAATTGAATATTATCTTGAATCAGTCAGAATCAATTGAACAGATACTGCAATTGCACGTGACTCATTATGAATAACAATAAAATACAATATTTTCCCTCTTCCACTATACATCCTTTGATTATTCATAATTTATTTATATAAATTTATCGTTACGTTTAATAAGTTCGGAGAAAAATAGTAGCATTTCGTTAGTTGATGACTTATATTTAGGGATAGTTAATCTACTTCTTTATCCTCGGAAAATTTATCTGAGGTTCTTACTATTTACCTACGTGACACATCTTACTTTTGATTAAAAATAAAAAGCATAAATTACGTATTCATTAAATTTATCATGCAAGCAATAAAAATAATGAAAGATTTGCTTCCAATTTTAAAGACGAATATGATTATTTTAATGGTACTAGTGATAGGACGCTTCTGTATTTGAAAACACAGATAGTGCGTTCGTTTAAAATTATACAAAAATATATTAAAATATTGTCGATATGGATGTTGAAGAAGAAAATAGGCTGGGAGCGTACAATATAGAGGAAATGACATCATCCCTAATCAAGACAAAATACATCCCCATATGCCAAGAACGAATCCTTGAACCCATGAGAGTCGAAGAGTATAGTATTGAGTCCGTTCAGTAATTCACATATCTCGGCTCAATTATTACAATTAATATATGAAACCAATTTGGAAGTATGAAAAAGAATTAGGCTGGCAAATCATAGTCGAAAGTGAAGCTCTACATCTCTCCCATCCTAAGATACAGGTCTAAATATTAGGCTTTGACAAAACAAGATGAGCGACAACTGGACATTCTGGAAAGGAGGATTTTGTGACGATTCTATGACGGAGATGGCGTATCCAAAGCAAAGAGTAGCTGTATCGACTACACAGTTATCATCAGAGTGGCCAGCATCCTGTGGGTCGGTTACATGTCAAGGATGCGGAACAGTCAGCTGCCGAAAAGGCTTATGGTTAACAAGCCTTCCTGTTCAGTGTGCGCAGAAGGATACTCCATTAATAAATTTACAATAAGAAGGAGCGACGTGGCGAAAGACCGGATAAAATGTAGAACGGTGTTAGATGAGGCCAGGGCTCTACAATAGCACTCCCATTGTCTTGTCTATAATAATTATGATGAAAATAACATCATCCGTTCTAAAAGTAGGGAATATGAATAATTCTATCAGGCGCTGATGATGAGAGAATTTATTAATTCGGAAAACAATCGACCTTTAACATTCATCAATCCCATGTTTTAGAAAAAAACACTTTATTTATTTATTTGAATGTCAAAAAATAAGGATTCCATAGACAAGGGGATTAAGTCACTCACACTTATAATCCCCTAATGGTCGAACCATGACTCGAGTTAATTTTTAATATTATTTCAGTTGGATTGAAATTTACGTTATTATTTTAAATATTTATTTAACGAAGGATATATGGCTTTAAATGAATTAATTCCAACGCGCTAAACAACCTACATAAATATTTTTTTATAAAACATGCCGAGGTAATGGATGCCTTCCTCTTACATACCTCCCTAGCCGGTGTTATAAAGAATATCCTGAATACATAGTTTTCATCGGAGGTCTATCCGAATACTAACTTAGCTCGAAATATATGCATGTTACCTACAATTCATAACACTGGTTTTATGTAAGTAAGCAATTAAAAATATGAATTACATTTATTACCCTACCCAAAATCGAGGCTAAATAAATGTTTTCCTAATGAGGTAGTATTGCATAAACAAAGAATCTCTTAATAATATACTAAACTTGAGGTAAATTTGAGACAAAACAGATGTGTTGCGTTACAATATAAATATTACATGCAAAATTATTGTTATAAAATAATTTTAAATTATGAATATAAAACATACTTGTTTAGCTGATTGCTTCTGAAGAAAAATGTTGCAAGAATGGAAAAGGTCAATTATTATCTTGTGTCGGTTGACATAGTTTTACAATAAAAACGGCTACGAGCACTATCTAGACGACTTATTATTACAGTATTCATTTCGCTGAAACTTTCCGCGCCCCGGACATATTAATTGCTTTCATAAAATCGTTTTTTTTTTCAAATGAAACAGGGTTCGGACCCCCTGCCAGCGGCGTTAATAAAAATACCGATGTGGCTAATCTCTTTGCTGTAAAAATATGCAAGTTGTTGTGCCATAAAATTGCAAGGATTTCCAGTGCCCCTCGTCCATACATAGCTAGGGATTAGCATTATTATTTTTTGTTCGAGCCAAGCGATATTACGCTTTGCAACATATTGTGTGGAAAAATAAAACTTCAAAGGCATTTACATCAAAGGCTGTCATCGTATTTTATTAACAGTCATTATATGTGATAACGCACACGAGAGATATGGGCGTTTGTTTTTTGATACATGACATTAACACTTTTCGTCAAAGGGAGTAAAGTTGCAAATTTGCAATATTCACTGCATATTAAACATTTTTCGCTGCCTGTAGTAAATATATATGTATATAATTTAATTTTTCATAGAGCGAGTTTTTAAACTAAGATTTGGGCGTCTAAACGAGCATCAGATTACGTCGCCGTATATAATCTTTCATTACGAGAGACGGAGACAGGTTTTAAAAAAAATGGAAAAGATTAAAGTTTCGGACACAGTGATGAAAATTCAGTTAGAACCGGTGTGGCCGGTTGTCAGTTGCCGGGGACTCTGATATGCTTTATGCTAACCGGGAAACTTCCTTGAAATTTTGCCAAAAAATTAATTCAACTGCCGTCAGCAAGAAGGAAAACGGGAAAAGATGACCCGGGCCGCGTGTGTGCTTCCCCTTCTAGGGGTAACATTTCAATTTTATTAGAAAAATATTGCCCCGCTTTCTACTAATTTTGGCAACTGTTTGCACTGAGAGGTATAGAGGGGTCGCTAGCGTCTCAATGGAAGCAGGTTCCATTTTTAAAATCTTTGGAACCTGCTCTAAGTATATCCAATAGAGATATAATTTTATTTCTATTTTAAAATTATACAGATAAATTTAAATATTAATTTTAAAATGATTCAGTTCGTGATTCGTTGACTAATTTTTCGCATGTCAACGTCGAACGCCACTTTCAGAACCCCTTTGATCACACAATTAAATTATTGTGATACAACATGTTCAAAGTTGACCCGAATGGAACCTGTCCATTGAACACGGGGGCCTTCTCATTGACTTTCCGGGAAATGGGGTTCATATTAACATTTTTTAATACCACTCTTCGGGGGTCACAAACAACGGGGTACCACCACTTGGCCCACGGTAATTAATTAGCCGTCAGCGTTGACGACACAAAGTCACATCATCCATCATCCATCATCGTTCTATGACGAAATTATTTCGCTATTACCAAAATATCGTCGGTCGCAGGAAGCGAACGGCAACTATTAATTTTGCCAGAGACCGGGTCAAGACTTACAGGCTGAGGAGATCGATGGGGGTTTAAGGAAGGCGATGGTGGTGCTCGGGGGGTGGGAGATAAATGGGAGCTAGGGGTAGACAGTGCCGCTCTCTCATTTGTCGGTACTAGAAAAAGTTGAATGCCTTGATTGAGCTCGACTAACTCGAATACAAAAGAAAATTACAATAAATGTGGACTAGGATAAGATAAACGGCGATTTTTTTAAAATATATAGTACAGTCCTGATTATCCGGGCTAATTGTGTAAACGAGATGAGCAAATAATAAAAAAAATGCAAACTTTAAGTTTTAATTTAATTTAATTTATTAGAAAAATCAGTCTTCTTGGTTTGCTTACAAGAATCAGAGTTTAATCTTACTTCATTTTGATTTATTTAAGAGATTTTATATCATTATATTTAAATATCTTTGATCACAGTCAAACCATTATCATTCTCTCGTTGGTTAAGATTGGAAACAATATCCACATACGTTGAAAACCCAAAATATTCTTTTCTAACCACTTTTTTTTAACAAGTTTGAGTTTATCATTGTATCGCATTTAATCAAGTTGTTAGTTTAATATAGTAACTTTTAAAGAAATAATTACTTGAAGTGATACTCCTGGAACCCAGTTAGTTTTGATTTATTCTTCAAGGATCTTTCTATTAATCTATGCCCCTTTCTGTCTAACATTAAAGGGAAGATACTTATTTGTGATCCTGTTTAGCCTTCCGATGGGGAATTGGGTACCCCAAAGTTTTTTAGGCATAACTCTAATTACAGAAATCCTAAATATCATATTCTTTTTGTATTTGTCTAAAAAGGACTAAAGAATAAATATTTTAATTAATCATTATACTTTATTTTCTGCTATTACGAAAATAAAATAAAATAAATAAAACAATATTCGCTGCTGTTTCGCGCGTGATGTTTTTTCTAGCTTGCATCCAGTACGAGTGCGAATAAAATTTGCTTTAAATGCGAGGGATATCTGAAATACCCCCTCCGGACGTCATGGTTGTTTTGGAGCCGCGGTGACAGATAAGTTATATTATCTCGATATTCTAGTTTTTCATCTGAAGTTTAATTTTGTGAGTTTCAGATGCGTCTGCAAACAGTTTGGGTTTATAAGTCAATATACATAAGTAAGCATATACAAAACGAAAAGAAATGTCGTTTTTTGTTACACTTTCACGTTACCATTAGTATTATTTTGTAGCTCTATTTATATTTATTTAGATTTTATGCCGTAAATTGAAGAGATGCAATTGCTAAATATTTTACCAGCTTTATTTACAATATCTTGACTATTTAGAAATACAAATGTTTGTTTAAACAATCAAAATAAAACACTTATATTTAGTGGTGGCTCGTAGGTGAAATATTGGGAATTGCTGTGTGAGTATATTTAATATTAACAATAATAAAAGTAAGTGACAGAAGCTGTAAGTCAGCATGACTACGCTACAGTGAGTCAGTATGACTGCACCGAGTCGCAGCGCGATACAACATAGCGCCTAGACCCCCCGCACTCCGCTACTGCCCCGCATCCGTCCAATACCTGACGATGGTAGCACTGGCAAATAGACAGCCCTCTTGCACCGACCAAATTAACAAATATAAATTATATTTATATTTTCGTATACATAATAAATATATTTATTATATACACATAATTATTAATATACATTTCCTTAATTTGCTTAGGGATGCTGCAGCTCCGCAGTGTATATGGACTAGGCGATACTGCTAATAACCAGAAAGTTATATCAGAAAGATCTCTAAAAATCGACCTATCCGTAATAATCCATTCGTTCGACATTTAAAATGTCAGAAAAAGGAAAAATACAAAAAACAAACCACGGCATTTGATTTACTAGTAACAATCTGGTTTCCGTTATTGTTCAGATATAAAACCGATCCATTTCATAGAAGGGTTGTTAAGCCATGTATATCTGTCGGCAAATCAACTGCTTGTTTCTAAGCTAAGTCTTACCTAATATATGCTGGATTGAGGCTTTTGAAACTATATAAATATTTTTTCTACGGCAATTTTATCTTAAAAGGCCAAAGATGTTGAAAACGGTCGAATAAAAAAAATCGTTGTATTCAGACAACAATTTCTGTTCATGTGTGTCCCGTACAATGCAATCCGTTGGCCAGTGGCCACAAATCATGAGCGATCGCAACCGACAATCAGCCGACGCGAGCCCGCCTTGTAAATTCAATTGGAAACCCCTGCTCCAAGTATGAAAACAAATGAAGATATACGACGAGGGTATTGCTTTTAGCGTTATTGTTGTTTGCTCATCTCCGGAGCGTCCGGCCTGCGTCTACCCGCCGCCGTATGAATATTTATCGTCCGCCACCGGGAGACAGTTAATTTGATTATCCGGAAAAAGAGCCGGTTTTTTCATTCCATTTTCCACCGGAACAATGGAAAACAGGAGCGTTCGTAAATACGCCCGGAAACGGTTAAACTCTACCGTGCTCGCTTCTCCCGCTTTTCGTTCCCCGTACCCGAACCGGTCTGCTTTTTGTTTTAATTTCGGACGTATGTGCGATGAACGAAGCCCGTGCGATAATTGAGTGGAGTATGTACATGAATGAAATGATGTATGGCGGTTGAAGCAACATTTTGTAGCTCTTTGTTGAGCCAAAGGGTTTTAATCAATGTCCGCTTACGATGAAAACAGTTGAAATTGAATACTAAAAATAACAGAGAAGCCGTAAAATGGCAGAGCCTTGAACTTTTCGAATTTACTGGAAAATATGGGATGCGGAGGGAAAAGGAATATGACCTTGTAACGCCATTCTACCGACACGTGGACTGAAAAATAAAAAAAATACCCCAGAGGTTAACTATATGCTAGATCGGTCGTTTCATTCAAGTCGCTTTAGATCTACGGGCCGACTAAGAAAAATAAAATCTAATGTATGCAGTAGAGAACTGGTAGGATTATTTCCATTCTTTAGCGACACAGCTAAATGAGAGCCAGGTCTGAATAAATTAGAATAGTTTTTAAATTGTCTGCGAAAGATATGTTTTTATTTATTCAAACTGACTTGCAGAATGCTTTCAATCTAATTACTGAATTTTTAAATAAATATACAAGTAATCGTTGTGAATTGTGAAAAAAAAATATATATTAGAAGGACCCAGATGTAATGTCGTATTCTTTTAATGAAACTTAAACTCATATTTCTAATTATTTATTAAACCTAATTATACAAAAGAATTACCAATATTTTCTATGACACTTTGCCATCTATTAGATAAATCTAAAATGCTTTTCTTATAAAACTCTGCAGGTTTAGAATCAAAATAGTTTGAGAGGACCGATTTTTTATCATCTTTTGATTTAAAAAAAAACTCGTAAATAATGCTCCAATGAGCAAAAAAGCTGATAATTAGATGGAGCCAGGTCTGGAGAATAAGCTGTATGTAATAAAGCTGTCAAACCTAATGTTGCGACTCTTCTTTCTTCTTCGGTAACTCACAGATACCTCCCCTCACGTGTTTGTTACTCTCAGTCAACGCATGGGGGACCCAAAAGCCTTCTTATTGAATCTTTTCCAATTTTTTTCAACCTCTTCTTTCAGGGCTGCTTCGTCCACTTCATGGAAACGTCTACTTTAGGCTTACTTTTTAAATAAATATTGCTTGATTTAAATGGTTTGAACCATCTTTGACATTTCCTGATGTTTAATGCGTCTCCATAAGCATCGCAAATGTTTTTCCGAAGGAGACGTCTCGGTCAATATTACCGGGACACGTAAAAAAAAATTCTACGCAAAACAAAGATTGGAGTCTTCTCACAACACACAAAATATTCAAACAAGTCTTTCTCAGTCAAAGGACTGAAGAAAACTAATCTGAAACTATGCTTTCCGAAGATGCGACATTACATTTAGGTCCATCTAATTTTATAAAACAAGGTTAATGATTAGTGGCTTTTTTTGGTTCAACGTCCTTAATATAACACGAAAAAAAAACCGTCTTTAAGTAAAAAAATACTCTCAGTAATTATTATAGAAAAAATGGAAAGAGTTCTTATATGAATAGAAGTCTGCAATGACAAAAACATACCTATAAACAGAAACATAATTCATGAGAGAGTACTAAAAATGTATGATAATTTAAAAAGAACTGTAGAATCGTCATTTGAAGATCAACAATCACAATTATCTTGGTAGTAGAGGATGGTTTGAAAATTTTAAGAAGCGATTTTCACTACATAATAATAACTCAAAAAGAAATTGAGTCGACTGACATAGAATCTTCCAAAAAATTTACTTCATAATTCGCCGAAATGTATGTTTTGTCGATTATTTCATACAAAAAATAAAGAGTTATAACAACTTCGATATTTTTTTGCATGCAAAGACTATTTTTGTATGAACTTAAAATCTCGTATAACACGGATTTGTATTACATGACGTTTTTGGGAAACCATATGACCGTGATATACGAGACCAATGTGCAATATATTATTTTCGCCATAATTATGGCGGTGTTCGCCACAGGCGAGTTTGTTTTTCCATTTTTCAGATGCTTTTATAAAGTTAAAAGTTTAAAAACGAAACGTTTGGTTTTGAACATAATAATAAAGTATATTATAAAACTCAATATTAAATACTCAAAATAATTTATAATAAAACGCTATATTTTTATTATATCTAACATGTACATAAAAATGGCACAGGTATTATTTTCAATTACATTTGATATTAAGAACTATCGATAAAAGTTTGTATTGATATGTAACAGAATAGAAAACTAAGGCGAAGTAATCTAAAACCCAATAAGTTGGCTTTTAAGAACTGTGTTATTATGTCGAGGCACTCACTAAATATTATTTGGAAAGAAGTTTACTTTTGTGCTTTTAGAATTAATATAAACTTTTATTCCCGCGAGAAAAGTACAATAAAAATATCGATTATTTAAATATATGTTTTTTATTGGCGCAAAATTTTCGCGTGGTATATGGCCGAAATATAAAAATAAAATAATAAATAACGAAAGCATAAAAATACCGCCGTGCAGTAATAATAAAATACTTTTATTTTCCATACATGATAAAATGGCACAGTAAAACTATTAAGGATTCACGTCACACGCCCACAGTGTCCCGATTCGCAGTTATATGACCTCGCGAATATTTTCCTCGCCTTGTTTTATCTGAATACTTCCCCTGGAATAAGCAATTCGGGGGATGAAGCTGGCATATGTAAAATGAATCAATAGCATTCCAGAAATTCGGTCAGATTCTTTTTTCCGTCGAGCCCTCCCCCTCCGGCAATCAGTGCCGAGGGCTGCTTCGAATACTTGCACACGCCCATGATTTATATTTAAAGCATCCGATTGAATCAATAGCAATGTAGCTTTGTCTGGAATTTATGAAGACGTAGACAATTTTTGGAGAATCTTGTTAATAAATAGAAAACGGACGAGGCATTCTTTGACCTTATTCCGCGACTCGATCGATAAAACGGATGGATATATTTATACGCAAAAAATGGTTATGGTCATTCCCATTTCTAAGTACGTCGCCAGATTATACTGAATTGTTATAAAACAAAAGAAAACACAGTTTAAGTTAATGTAGATACGGAACATTAAACACCAAATTAGTATTTATGGTACAAAAACGGAACAAACTTAAAACACCGAAGAAACTTAACAGTAATGGGTTTTATGTGAAAATAAGCGACACGAACCATGTATAAAGCATTACATGCGACAAAATGGATGTGACTACTTGACTTGAGCCATATAAAACTTAGAAAATAAACTCAATACTCATTGTTATAAACAATATATAAAATTAAAATTAAACGACTTTAATAATAATATATTATGAAAAATATAGCAATTAAAGTATCACACATTTTTCTGTGGTGCGGTTTAGTAATGATGGAACTGAAATATAAAACCACAATTGTGGTGGTTTTTAATACCGGTATGATTTTTAATCAGTTCTAGTTCATATATTTTAGCATTGGAAGTTTATTTGGTTATTTTAAAATTAAACGACTGTTATAATAATATATTATGAAAAATATAGCAATTAAAGTATTACACATTTTTCTGTGGTGCGGTTTAGTAATGCTAGAATTGAAATCGAAAATAATTAACCACAATTGTTGTGGTTTTTAATACCGGTATGATTTGTAATCAGTACTAGTTATATATTTGTCAATCGGAAGTTTAATTGGTTATTTTTTTTGATAAATAAAAGTACTTTAAATTATATTGTATTAAAATCAGATTTTAATGTATTTATAACAGTCGATTTTTATTTAAATATTTTATTTTGACCTTTTAAATTTTGGCTTTAAGTACAACCACTAAAGCGCGTTTAATGAGGATATAAGAAAAAATATGTCGAAGAATCAATTGTTCTGCAAAAAATTAATTGTTGAGAATTTTTGTCCAACAATATCTAAATAAAAAAATCAAAAGTAGAGAAATTAGCCTCTCATTAAAAATAAAGATATTTAGTTATACTGGTTTTCTGTAGCATGTATATATGTATACAGTACCGAG
Source organism: Philopotamus ludificatus (assembly GCA_022495035.1). Classification (NCBI taxonomy): domain Eukaryota; kingdom Metazoa; phylum Arthropoda; class Insecta; order Trichoptera; family Philopotamidae; genus Philopotamus; species Philopotamus ludificatus. The sequence continues at coordinate 85,652 of JAGXCT010036629.1, read as the reverse complement.
CAATAAAATAGTTTTCTGTGGAACAAAGTGAATCAAAGAATTATTATTCATCAATGGAACAGATAACTCCATCTTCTGCCATTAATCGAAAACCATATTTTTAGCATAAATGACATAATTTTCAAGATGACAGTGCTCCGTATCACAATGGTGAGATACATTTTGTTTTGGTAGCAGTAAGCGTTGCAAAAAGAATCATAATTATCCGTTTTTCTCTTCTGATATTATTTTTTCTAAGCTAAGATCCAGATTTTAACCCCATCGAGAATTTATAGGACATCATGACGATCAAAATACCCTAAAAAAGCCTGAGAGTAAAGAAAATTCAATTAAAATATTAGAAAAAGTAGTATGAAAGACTTTTAATTGAACATTTACAGGCTTAACCCTATATAGGGCAAAGGCTCAAATTGGTTAATATATTAACCAGTCGTTTTAAGGTCTATATTTTCATGAGCGCCCATAGAAATGTCAACCTTAGAACTGTAATATGTAGTCGAATAAGTTCTGTGGTTAATTTATTGTTATTGGTATTGTCATTGGTGTTTATTGTTATTGGTATTGTCAATAACAATAAATAATAAAAAAAATCCAAAATAATTAATTTTCCCTATAAAGGGTTAAGAGGACTCAAAGCCACAGAAATAATAATTAAGTTCTAAGTTTAGTTATTATAAATTATTATTCTTAACTGTCTTATATAATTATAAAAATAAATAAATAAGTTTCTTTAAAAAACTTTTTTACCTCTCTTAAACCTTTTGTACCCTAGAAAATTTTCACGGAAATTTTATGATGTCATATTAATTACTTAATCGTTCAGAGAACAAGTTTTTTTACCTCTCATTGATTACATGTACAGAACAAAAAGTGTTAGAACTTCATTGCTCGGTACCGTGCATTAAAAAAATAGCATAAAATAATTAAAATAAGTATAAAACTTAAAACCTCATTAAAAATACACATAACTACATATATTGGTTTTCTGTAGCATGCACATGTATACCTAAGCGTATATGTATATATATATCGAAGTGTGATTACAGAGAAACTCGATGGTTCAACGAGTTAAAATCCTCCTAAGACGAGTCTATGGCCGGTATTCGGGCCGTGCACGTACAATATCAAAATTTCATTTTATCGAAAGTGGGTATCGCATTTATATTGAAATGGCACATCCTCAAGAGTGATACACTAAACGTCAGGTAAAGTGTTTATACTTTGCAAAAGTAGGGCCACAGTGATATTTCACACCCCATGAATATAAAAAGGGGCGCCCCTTTTTTTTCTACGCCCAAAAAAGGGTAAGTGAACACACTCTGAAATATGAAAACCGACCCCGACATGACCCATATCATAAGGAGAAAAAAAACCGATCCACCGACGCTTTATCGAATCAGACCATTGCGCTATCCGTCGATACGTGAAAAAATGTATTATTAAAATTTACCAAAAACCATTGGCCGTCTTTACTCCAGCGGTGCATTTTTTCGGTAAAAAAAGAGTTGTAGAAAAGCTGTTAAAGCTGGCTGACCATGCACATTTGCACAATATTATGTATTCCCGTTGCGTTTTCGCGCAGGTCGTCCTCCGTGCAAAGGGGACCGACCAAAAATAGAACTGAAAACAAATCCACGGGGGGTACAAAGGGGTTAAAAATAACAAAAAAGACCCTCGCTCGAAATTGGAAAATGGGATGTGCAACCTGCGAAATTGTCCAAAAATATTAATAAAAAGTATTGACGAGATACAGACTCGACAATCGTATATTTATACAATTTTACACACTTGGATTATTTCAGCATATATTTTCATATTCATTAATGCAGTAGATGTATACCTGAAACAATAATATACATATTAACATTAACATTTTATTCTTTATCAGTGTTATATTAAAAAAATATTATAATTATTTCATCGTATATCGACAGATTTTACGTCTTCCACTTCCTGATGAATTATTGAAACTAAAAGCACATTTAACGGGGACAATAATGACCTATAAAAAAAATTACCATTTGCTATGAAATAACCAAAATAAATACAAAACGAAGTAATACAGTTTTTTACGTCAAATACAACCGTTTGCAAATCAAATACATCCTTTTGCAAATTAAATGCATCCTTTTACAAATCAAATACAACTTTTTACAAATGACATAAAAAACTGTAGCGCATGGAAGTGAGAATACTATGATTAAAAGAATTATAAGAGGTGGGATAAAAGAGGACAATGTTATACTGAACATTTTCAAACACATCGGATGTATAATGTTCAAAAACATATTTATTGGATGATTAAATTTCAAATGACATATGTCTCAATGGTATTCGTAACGGGGAGTATATATTTTTTCCTAAAATTAGCCGCACTGTTTTTTCATCAGCTTCAAATTATTTTATGACATTTTTGTTGTTATTCATCAATAAAATTTACGAAAAGAATTGTGCCGAGTGTATTTTATTTTATCATTCATAATAACCCATCAAAAATAAAAATAAACTTAAATAAACAATAAAATATTAATATAGTATATGTAATACGTTGACTTTTAAACACCGGGTATAATATCCGGGTAGGATAATTCCTAGCCAATAGAATGTTTGCAAATTCAGGTAAAAATGGTATTTTAACCGTTCCATCACGGCGGCT